>APFE030387861.1:0-25511 GCA_000404065.3 Pinus taeda
AAACAATTATATGCAAAAACCTCCAAATGTTTCTTTGGAGTACAAGAGGTGGAATACTTGGGTCATATTGTATCTCATGAAGGTGTTAAGGTAGACCCTCAACAACAACAAGTTCTCCAACTCTTAAAATATAACCTCACTTTGACACAAAATCGAATGAAACAACAGGTAGATCTACATCACAACAAAAGAAGTTTTGATATAGGCGACGAGGTATTTTTACGAATACAACCATACAAGCAAATGTACCTCAAGCAAGCTAAGAAGGATAATAAATTATAACCAAAGTACTATGGTCCTTACAAGGCGCTGCAAAATATTGGTACTATGGCATACAAATTGCAGCTTCCTGCATCTTCCCCAGTGACCCTAGTCTTCCATGTTTCATGCTTAAAGAAGTTTATAAGTGACAAGCTCCTAGTTCAAACAATATTGTCAAAACTTGACGAGGAAGGAAAAATCATATTGGAACCTGAAGCAGTCACGGAAACAAGAACCAAACAGCTACGAAATCGATCAATTTCAGAATATCTCATCAAGTGGAAGAACTTACCCGCTAAATATTCCACATGGGAAGATGAGAATTTATACAGAAGCATCAAGAACTACTTAAGCGTTGAGGACAACACTTTTTGAAGGAGAGGGGCATGTTAGGTCCCTATACTACTAGTGTAACCCCTTATTGTTATTACTGCAACCCCTTATTATTTGTTGTGCCCATGTAGCTCCATATGTTTTTTATGTGCCCATGTAGTCCCCATTGTATTAATTGTGCTCCATAGAATCCCACTATTGTTTTGTTGTCCCTTACATTATTATTGTATGTCAGCTCTAATACATGTAACCCATTATAACTCCTATAATATATATATATAATATATTATGAGGTCTTGTCATTTGTATCGTCCAAGAATTGTTCATTTGTGTAATGTAAAGGAGGTTTCCCCCTCGAAGAGGCTGATTTCTAAGTCGTTGATCTATCTTTTCTATCTTTTTTGAGCTGGTTCCATAACAGTTTCTTGCCATTGTATATTTTCTGTTTTTTAAGAATTCTTTTGTAGGTAATTTTTGTATAGGGTTAAAACCTACACACAGGTACTCAAGCCATTATAGAAGCACATTGGCACAAACAGGTAAAGTATTGAGAATTTTTGGCCTCCTAGAAGCAACAACGTATGACACATGTTCTAGGGCATCTCCTGCACCCACAACGTTGTACCACTTTACACTAGATTTTATGATTCTTTAGGATATCGCACTTGGACCTAGCATGCCCCGAGGTTGAGCTTAGCGCCAATTGAAGGATGGTAATTGATTCAAGGCCAAAATGAGGATGGTCTCGTCTTTAGATACTAGGGAGGGCTAGTTGCACTTGAGAATCCCTCAATGTTGGAGCAGAGAAGGACATTTTTAGCAGTTGGAGGCCCATGGAGACCACTTTGTCATGCCCCACCTAGATCTTGGGACCACAAGGAGCCATTGAGGTGAATTAGAGGGACAACCCTCAAATATTTATTTTCGCATGCTTCTACATCGTCTTAGATGCCTCGTATCACTTGGACATGGCATTTGGATCTCATTCTTAGCATGATGTCAGCCCTAAAGAGCTAGTGACTCACACATGTAGGCTAGTGAGGGCATTTGTTGTTAAAGCTAGTGGGTTGGCTTGTAACCCAAGGATTTTGTGTGATCGAACTTGTTTTAGGGGTGTCATTAGGCTAATATTAGGTCCTAATCCTGATATAGATATAAGAGAGGCTCATTCAGTTCTATTCATCATCACTTGTGAATATTTCAGCCCTCCTTGCACATTTCAAACCACTTGTCTCTTGGAGAGATGTAATCTATGGAGAAATTTATTTATTGGAGCTATTCTCATGGCATTTGAGAAGTTATATTTGATAAATGAAAGGATTGTTCATGCATTTTGTCTTGTAAGTGAACCTTGAATTTGATGATAATAATAATAAAAAAAATAAATTGTCTAATGTATGGAATGAATTAATAATCTAAGGTTTTTCTATTGTGCATTTACTTATTGAAGATCAATAATATACAATATAGATATCATCATTGTTTGCAGTACTCGTGAATTTAATTTGAATGGAAATCTGCTTTGTGAACTTTTGTATTAGTTTTTTGAAGTGACCTTGATCCCACACAAAGATAATAGTTAGGGTTTCTGCTAGACCATCAAAACTTCCTTACTCCTTTCCAATATTTAGCTAATCTATCACACCCATACACTCCATCAACCCAAGGAGTAGGTACTATCCTTGTCAATTTGGTGATCAAACCTCATTTTATCCATGAACTTAAATTTCGCTCTCTTTCTCTCTTAATTTTGACCCTCTTAAGGATAAGAGTTCTAACTAGGGCTTAGCATAAATTGGCTTAGAGGAAGAATTTTGGGTGGTGGAAGGATTCATCATCAAGAGAAGACTTGGTTTCCTCAAAATCAACCTTCTTTGGTGGCTAATATTTCCATTTTGAGCCTTGATTCTCTTGCCCTCTCTAGTTTTCCCTAGGTAAACCCTAGTTTTGTTAAGCTTCAAATTGAGGACTTTTTGAAGGTTTCATGTGCCATTGGCTTACTAAGATTCATTGTTTATAAACCTTTTCTTGGAACATTTACCTTAGGATATTTCTATTTTGCTTGTTATTCCTCAAGCCCTAGGTCTAGCTTACCCTAATTAGGCCTTTCTATAGGATGCAAATTGCCTTATTTCCCTTGGTTGAGCCTTGTACTTAAGAAGAGCCATCCTCTAGCAGCCTATAGTGTCACCCTAACCTTTAAAACTTAGAATACCTTACATAGGTGACTTACATACCAGCAAGCCTCCAATTGGTGAAACTCCATAAAGAGCAGAGGGTAGTGGTTGTGGTGACAATGGGCCACACCTCATTGTTGTCACTTAATCTAGTGCTTGTCTCATAAGGTACCCCTCTACAAGACCTACAATACTTTGAGGCAATATGAACCTAGAGATGTCTCTTCAACCTCCTCAAGGTTTCATAGTATGAAACATCACACAAAATAAGTTATAGCAAATTTGTTGGGAAATTTTTGTCAGATTTGTGGGACATGATGGACACTAAGTTGAAGAAGAGTACAACCTTTCATCTGCGAACAGGTGGACAAACCGAGGTAGCCAATAGAACAATCATTCAGATCCTTAGAGGATATTGCAGCAAACATCCCAAGTCGTGGGATGAACAGTTGCATTACATCCAACATGCACACAACAGGGCAAAGCATTCTTCCACAAATACATCGCCATTTGAGGCATGTTTTGGGTACTTTCCAAGTTCGCCATTGGACTTCATCTTTGAGAAAGATGTTACCATCGATGGTCACAACGACATCGATAAGGCAAAGAAGTTCATAGAGCAAATTCAATTGATACATCACACAGTGCAGGAATAACTTGAAAGAAGTCAGAGCAGCTACAAGGCAAGGCATGACAAACACTGTGTCGATCATAAATTTCAATTTGGCGATGAAGTTTGGTTATATATTAGCAAAGAGAGAATTCAAGGGGAAGGTAAAAAACCTAAGCCAATCTGTTATGGTCCTTTTAAAATTCTAAAAAAAAAAAAAGATTGGTAACAATGCATTTAAGCTAGATTTGCCTCCTTATATGAAAATATACTATGTTGTTAATGTTGAGAATTTGAGATTGTTTGAGCCTCCTCTAGTTGATGATCAAGGAGAGCATGTTCAGCTGCCATCACTAGATGATTTCTCGCCAGAATATCTTGATGAACTTCAACAGGATCTCATACGTGACAAAAGGACCAGAACTGCAAAGAGAGGGAATGTCAAATACCTTAGAGTGGGACTCAAGGGACAAAAGCCTTTTAAAGCCAAATGGTTGCAAATCGAGAAGCTGAGGGAGTTGTACCCTCACCTGCTAAACAATTGATAGTATCTTTTGGGGTCCAAAAGGCTTCTAGTGGGGAGGAATGATCGCGTGCTCCATATTTAGCTCAAAATCCAAAGTTCTTAGAATGGTTTCAAACCTAAACGACTGTGTTTGTCTTGGAGAAACAATCCCAACGCAACTCATTTCACTGAAAACTGAGTTCATATGAGGAAGATATCATGTTCTATCTGCTTTGCCAAACATAAGAAATTTTTGAAAAAAAATGTACAGTCACTACATAGTCAGCAGTACGCACTGCTGACGTGGTAGGTGACTGGGCAGGGTCAAAGGTCGGTCAACACTCAATTATAGTTCAACAAGTGTCATGTTCTTATTGGTTATCAGGTGCGGTGTGTTGCCAAGTTTTTATTGGTTTAGAACATACCAATGAGGAGGGGACAAGTGGCAAGCCCGGAGGCCACTGTGTGTCCCTCCCTAAAGGACCACATGTAATCGGCGCACAGTAAAATTTATGGCAGGCTGAGGGGAGTTGAACCGAGGACCTGCTCCGCATAAACCATATGACATACCACTACACCACAACACAATTCTTAACATAAAACGGTCTCCGCACATAATTATTGTGTAATGGTTTAAGGTTTGGGGGTTAGGAGGGCTAGCCCATAGGCCAACCCTCCCATGTGAACACTCCGCGGTAACGGCTAACGGTTTCGGAACCGTCGGCCAACATAACTGCACAATTAATGCCACATATGTGACCGCTCCACACAACTTGCAAGCTAACCGTTTGACATAAACGCGCGGATTAAAGACCATGATCTGACATTCAATGTGACATGTGTCCACTCCACGGAGACATCCAGGGTTAACGGTTAGCAAAACCGTGGATTAGCGCTAATCACGTCTAGTGGTTAAATAACATCATTTAACATTAATTAAACTCATAGTTAACTGTGGTTTAACTTGGCGGAGTTTTCGGCGGTCCACCAAATTCAGAAATATTAGCTAGACTAACTGGAGTTGCTCTAGTTTTAGAGGAGGCTTTATAGGAGAAAGAAGCTTTGGTCATAACTGGAGCAAAATTCAACCAAATGGAGCTGAGGAAAAGGTGTTCCTAGCTAATTTGAGCATTCTGAACAAATTGAAGCAGGTTTCAGGAGTAGTAGAGCTTTGTAAAAAACAATTTTTTTTCCATATGGAGCTAATATAGAGGCCCAAGCCATGGAAGCTGGACCAAGGAGATGTAACCCAGGAGGGTTGAACTCCTTCATCAAAATATTGTGTTCAGTGTTCAAATTGATGGTTTGATGTACTTTTCATTGCTGTTGTTCAACACATGTTTTTCATGCTATTTTGCTCATGTATTTCACATAAAACTTGATAAAAATTTACTCGTTTCCAATCACAAACACCATAAGAGAACCATGCACATGAAGCAATTGACAAGCATTTGTTTATAAATCCAAAGTTGAAATTAGCACAACAAAACTAACATTCAACAACAAATCATAAGGAGAATGATCATTTTCCCTTGCATGAAAGGGAGCAATTGGAGATTATTGATTCTCCTTTTTGGGAAGACCCTGTCTTTGATACCAACAATGATAGGATTGATAAGGCCCTTGGTCATACTCACCTTCCTTAGGATTCCAGGAGTATATTCAAATAATTTGAATATACTGGCGGTGTCACGGGTAGCCTTCAATAATTCATAAACGACATCATTATTGAAGGCTTCATTGTGAATAAAAATAGATTATTAAACTTTTAAAAGGTAAAATATTATTTGGACTTCTTTAAAATTTTATTTCTCTATTTGAAAAATTAAGAAAACCATTCCAAAATCACCATAGTTTGGCTAAGATAAAATGCCAAGAAGCTTGGTAAGGCGACAAGTATTTTGAAATTTAACTATAGTTTAAGTATATGATGAACAATTTAAGTGAAAGTCTTTTTTTTTCAACCCGATTGATTCCGCAAAAGTGACAAACTCTTTCATCGTGAAAAGTTTTAGTAATTGATTAACTATTACTTTTACTATAAAAACTCGTTAAAATTTCTTTTTTATTTTATGTTTATTTTTCTTTACACTACTCGAAACAAAAACATACTTTAGATTTTGAAAATTTAAGTTAACCACCTCTTTATAGATTTAAATTCTTTTTATTCTTCTAACACATTAATAACCACTAGGGTAAACAAAAAAAATCTATCCAAATAAAAAGCTTCTTAGTTGGAGCATCATTAAATCAACATGAAAATTTGAAAATAAAATTAATGGAAATTATGAATCTTCTTTGTAAATGAATCCTATTTCTCCAATAAAATAAAAATGTGGCATCAAATATTTCTAAGTAAAAATATTTTCTCTTAAAAATATAAGAATTTCATGCACTTAAAATTGTCCCTGAACTCCTATGGAGCATTGAATAGATGGTGACACAATGTTTTATTAAGATACTATGTGGTGGAAAGGTTGCTTGTTCGAAACCTTGTGGGAAAAAATCAAGTCATGATAAGCCCTAGTGTGGCCCAAGCCGAGTACCATTTACGAGGGATTTTATGCCTTCAATACCCTTGGATCATAGTTAATCAAGCCACAAGTTATGTGTTCCCGTCATCTCAAGACTTACATTTCTTAACAACAACAACAAAAAAACCATTGCTCCTAAAACCATGTTTAGCAACAACAAATTTTAAAGTTAAAAATATATTTCATTTTCTTTTTTAATTTATGGATTAAAAAGTTTAAAAAATATTGGTAATTTTAAAGAGCTTATTAAATTAATTTATTTACCATTTTTTATGTTGGATTATTTTAATTTGTGGTCAAGATTATGTCCGTAACTATTGTAAAAAAAAAATAAACAAAAACATAATAACAACACATAAAGATAAAAACATATGAACACCATAAATTATCTTGCAGAGAGACCAACTCCTAATAACAAATTTATCATTCTTTGGCTCTAAGTTTTCATACAATGAAGTCATCATTCTAAATAAGATACATTACATGAAAATAACACTGGAAAAACCACGAGATACTATCTCTTGAGCTCGTAAGTAGAAAGGATAAACATGTTAATGAATATATCAAATTGACATGGTGTTAAATAAAAATGTTCACCAATCAACTTACATTTTCTAACGATAATTGATAATAACTATCCTCCTTACTTTATAAGAAATTTTATCACGTAGGAAACTTATAATTAATCACCATATTTAAACTCAATTCTATTAAAGTAAAAAATTGATTTGTAATATTAAAATTCTCAATTAATAAATATTTTCAACTGTTAGGATGGTTTAATTTCTTTTAAAAAATTTGAAGGCATCGTAAGCAAGTGCTTGTGAATGATGTCGTTTATGAATTATTGAAGGTTAACCGTGACACCGCCATCATTATTGAAGGCTCTCAAATAATTTGATTGTGGTGTGTAGGTTATAAGTTTGTGGTCCTAATAGATTTGTAGAATTGAGACTTCTGTGATTTGTCATAGTTATAAAAAGAGCTTCGGCGTAAATCACATAAGAAAGACCTTTGTTGACGCGTTTCGAACCAACTAGTGTGGTTCATCGTCAGGACGAGTTGAAGAAACAGATCACACCTAGCAGGTTAAATAGACTGAGCAGAGACTCCAACGGCTATATAATGGCTATTTTTGACCCTAGGACCCAGCCCAACTTATCTTAATAAATTTAATATTATTATTATTCTTATAATATTAAAATGATAATACAATATTCCATTTCTCGAAATTAGTAAAATTAGGTACTATGAATAGAATCTTACGTAATTTATTTAATTAAATAACATTAATAAATTAATATTAATGGTTATTATAAATTAATTATTAGTTTGAATGATTTCTTTTGAAGAACTTATATTATTATTGTTATTTTTATAATATTAAAATTAATAATATAATAATCTATTTCTAGAAATTAGTAAAAATTAGTTATAATGAATATTAATTTATTGAAATTAGTTATAATGAATAGTAATTTATTTGGTTAAATAACATTCGGTTATTAATAAAATATTACTAATGGTTCTTATAAATTTATTATCAGATTGAGTGATTTCCTTAAAAGACGTAATTATATATTCCTATTCGAAAATAATAATGGAATAATTTCAAAAACAATAAGAATTTTATTTATTAAATTAAAAACTAAATATATACAAGAATTATATATTAAAGGTATGTTAATTTGCTACTTTACTTATTGATGTAATTATTAAATCATTTTTCTGTTATAAAAAATTATTAAGTTTACCACTTAAATTAATACGTATTCATAAGATAGTGGATTAAATTAATTATTTATGTATTGAGATTTAAATCAATATATATATATTATTTTAATCATATCACCTAGATAGGCCCTACATATTACCGCTAGTTTAAGGAGCTGAAAATACAAATGAAGAAATCACAGATAAACATAAAATGACAATAACATAAATATAAGAATACATCATAATATAGAGACCTCAATAATAATGACTTTATGAAAAAACTAAATAATACCAACCCAGGAAAAGGACCTTCATAAAAAAATGGTAAAATCAAAATATGATTAATAGCTAAAAACGAATATACATTAACAACATTAGTATACTCGAAAAGAATAAACCGACCGACCATGAAGAAAGCATCCTGGATGAACAGAGAGGGAAGGAAGAAACCCTAAGACGACAGGGTGGGGATCCAACTTCTACTGACCTTCCACCCATCATCTCTGTTGAGATTGTTGGGTCTTCGTTCAATTTCAATAGCTTCCCTTAACTTGCGATGATGGAACCTGTCCACCCTGGCAATGACTTTGGCTTCCTCGATGCAGACATGATGCTTAGTCTTGTCTACATGCTCTGCTAGGGCTAAGGATTTTGTTATTCCATGCCTCAAGTTTGTTGCATGCTCGCAAATTCTCTGTTGGATGGAGCGCTCTGTTTCCCCTATATAGGGTGTCCCACATGAGCAAGGAATCAGATAGACACCCTTCATGTCCTTGGGGTTAACAGGATCTTTCACCGACCGCAGGGAATTACGAATGGTTCTGAGGGGCCTGAAGGTAGAGGGAATATCAAACTTCCTAAGGATCCGTGCAATTTTGTCTGTGGTCCCTTGGATATAGGGAAGATAGACACCTAGATGGCGCTCCTTAGGCTCTTTCTTAATCAACGCATTTTTAGAGGCTTTAAGGAAAGCCTTCTGACCTAGGTGCCTACTATACCCGTTTTCCACAAAGACATCAAGGAGGTGGGATCTCTCTCTATCCAGGTTCTCATTATCCGAAATCCTGAGGGCACGCGTGGCCAGAGTGTTAAGAACTCCCATCTTCTGAGCCGGGAAATGATGGGAATCGGCGTGAAGATACTGCTCTGTGTGCGTTTTCTTACGGAACACCGTGTCGGAGAGAGAGCCATCCTTCTTCCTAGAAATAAGAATATCCAGGAAAGGGAGGTTGCCATTGACCTCTTTTTCCATGGTGAACTTAATAGCTGAGGACTGGCCGTTGAGGTGATCAAGGAAACGATCGAGCTCCTCATGGCCATGGGACCAGATGACATTAGTGTCATCAACATACCTCTTCCAAAGCTTAGGAGGGAGACGAGCCGAGGAAAGAGCCTTGGCCTCGAAATCTTCCATGAAGAGATTCGCCACGATCGGGGAGAGGGGGGAACCCATGGCAACACCACAGGTCTGCTCGAAGAACTCTCCCTCGAAACAAAAGAACGTGGAAGTGAGGCATACTTCAACCAGATGAGCGGTATCCGGATCAGTTAAGCGATTGATCACTTCCATGGCCTCTTTTATAGGGATGCAAGTGTACAAGGAGACCACATCAAAGCTGACTAGAATGTCTTCGGGGTCAAGCCTGATATCCTTGAGATCCATGATGAAGGATGCAGAGTCCTTCATGAAGGACTCAGTGTGGCCAACCAGGGGCTTAAGCTTAAGAGCCAGAAACTTGGCCAGAAGGTAGGTCGGACCTCCGATGGTGTTGACGATAGGCCTCAGAGGGACCTCTTCCTTATGGATTTTAGGCACCCCATAGATTCTAGGAGCGATGGGATTGCTCTCAATGAGCTTACGGGACAGGGCACCCACCGAGTTACTAGACTTGATGGCGTGAGCCACTGTCCTCGAGATTTTCTTTAGAGGGTTTTTGGCAAGTTTTTTTATAACTGCCACTATTGTGAAGATGATCCAACATCTTCCTACAGTAATCATCTTTGTTGAGGATGACCGTAGCCCCTCCTTTATCCGCCTTAAGGACCACAATATCCTCATTCTGATTTAAGGACTTAAGGGCATGGAACTCCTCCATACTGAGGTTCTTCCGAGGGGGTTTAGCCTTCCTAAGGACCACAACACAATCTTCCCTGATGGTGTCCTTAATATTATCAGGCAGATCCTTGATTTCGTGTCCCACGTCACAGATAATATCATCTACAGGGATTTTACGAGGGGCAAGGGCAAAGTTTAAGCCCTTACCTAAAACACTAAAAACGGACGGGGAGAAGGAAAAGCTTGAAAGGTTGACAACCTTCTTATTCTGAGAAGACGAGGGAGGAGAGACCTTTTTGCAGAGGTTCTCATGCTCATTACTAATGTCAGGAGCAACATCGCTATCATGACATCCAATATTATTATTAGAATCATCTACATTATCAACATTAATAAAACAATTAGAATTACCAACCACACTATTGTCATTACTTAGATTATTATCTCTCTTATCCTCATTCTTGATGTTATTATATAACTTATTATTATTATTCTCTGAAATATATAAATTACCATTATTATAAATACCATCATAATTCATATTGCTAAATGTATTGGTACCTACTCTAATGTCTATGTTGCATTTGTTATTATATGGCTTGCATGTATTATCTACAATACTCTTATTCCCATTAATGTTCTTATCTAAATTATTCATATTAGTAATATCTTTATTACTATTATTATATAAACTATTCCTATTAATATCTTTTTATGTTATACTTATTATCGATATTGTTTGCATACATATTATTTAAATCTATATTGCTGCTACTCGACATAATTTATCGATATTGTTTGCATACATATTATTTAAATCTATATTGCTGCTACTCGACATGTAGTCATTAATATTACTATTTTCATTTATACCTAAATTCTTATTTAAAGCATTGATTCCTATATCCCGATTTTTTTTTTTTTTTTTTTTTTTTTTTTTTTTTTTTCATTGGGAAAATCACAAAAATTTCATTACGGTAGCAGATGTCATATATATGCTGTTTTTAACTTTCAAAAATTTCTGTATAGACTGTATTTGATACCACGCAGGGTATTACAGTGTTATTGTATATGTACGGAAAACTTTCAAAAATATCCTGTGTCTCTGCTGCTTCATGCCTGTGCTGTCTATTGTGTATTGTATAGACTGTATTTGATACCACGCAGGGTATTACATTGTTATTCTATCTAATAAGCTGTATATGATACCACGCAGGGTATTACAGTGTTATTTTATCTAATAAGCTGTATATGTACTAAAAACTTTCAAAAATATCCTGTGTCTCTGCTGCTTCATGCCTGTGCTGTCTATTGTGTATTGTGTTGTCCCGCTGTTGGGTAAGCCTGGTTTATATAGGGGTGGTGGTAGTATTTTCGTTCCTGTGCATCTTTTATTTCCATAATCTCCCACAGGCCTCTATCCATCTTCGCCCTCTATCCATCTTCGCAGCCTCTTTGGAAAGCTTATCTGCTTCCTTGTTGTGCTCCCTGTAAATATGAGATACAGTGATAATGTTAAATGCTGCTTTGAGTTCTAATACTTCGTGTAGAATGATGCTAAAAGAGTGCATGTGACATGTAGAAGTGCCGTTGATCCAGTCTATAATGATCTTAGAATCCCCATAATATTGATGTGATTACAGCGGTGGCTCAAGGCAAAATGAAGGAGGTGGCGGAGGGTGATTAGCTCTGCAAAATTGTTGGTGCCAGGCCCCAGCCCGGCCTTGATTTTGTACAGATGATTCTCAGATAGGTAAATAATGAATCCTCCTCCACATCGCTGCTCTGTCCTATATCCCGACTCTTATTATCAACGCCATTACGGTTATTAACCCTTCCGCAGATGCTACCAAGGAAACCGAGATTGCAACGAGTACTTACCCTGATCTTATCAACTGAGCATCCGGACTGGTTGTCGCTGCTCCAATCACCGTTACACTGACCGTCTACGCTAGCGATCTTGGACCCGACTGCACGACTTCCGCAACAGGGAGTTCTGAACTTTACACATTTGCTCATTGACAGGAATCTGAACATAGCACTCCAATGCACGCCACGAAAACCCTAGCGACGGCTGTCCGTCGCTGCAAATGCTTCGGACGCAGACGACAATGGTCGCAAATTCAAAATACCTCTGGCCTTGCAGACGACGCTGTAAATTTAACTGTAATTCGAGCCTTTCACAGTAGAAACCCATTGATAAGTTGGAGATGTGATAAAATCCATCTCATTCGTGGTTTCTCGAGTTCCTCTGGTGTCGAAGCAGACCCAGATGATAATGGCGACGAGTATGATGACCCTCACATCTCGGTCACGAGTTCGACTCATGGCGAGTCCGACAGCGACAAACCTAGCGAGCCCCGGTGGAACATGACCTACAGGGCCAAGGTTGACGAGGCCATCTTTGGTGTTAAACACGACCTCTCAAAAATGCCGCCGACTGATAGTTCTATTGATGATTGGTTTCCTGGATTGAGTAACGAAGAGAAAGAGAGGAGGGCTTCAGAACTGGCCAAGGCTTTGCTGGAAGCGTCTCTGCAACAGCCAGACGATGAACTCGATGAAGAAGAAGAAGAAGAGGTCAGGGAAGAGGACCAGAAGTCGTTGGCTGTCGGAATCGTTGGAGCTCCAAACGCCGGGAAATCGACATTGACGAATTATCTGGTCAGTATCCAATTTTTGATCTATTTTTCATTTTATGGTTTATCTTCCAAAAATATGTTTATTATTACTGGCAAAGCAAGTTATCCCGGCTTTTGATCTGATTTTCATTTTATGATTTATCTTCCAAGGATATTTTGCAAGTTAGATTGAGATCAAGAACAGCAGTAAATATGATGCCCTTTGGAAACTGAACTAAAACTATCTAGACTCGTAACAGATAACTAAGCAGATATTGAGCCAAATAACCAATTCCAAGTGAACTCCAATGATTAGTTAATGAAGCTAAGTGATTGTTTATTGATCCAATGGTTTTGAGTGAGCCTTGCAGTGCTTCAGGTTGTGAATGCAACTAGTCAATGTTTTAATTCATCCACAGCAAAAAGCATAACAAGTTGGAGCTTGGGGTACTGGACAAGCAAGTCTTCATTTACTGCCACCTTCAGCTGGCCACAAAACCATTGCAACCAAAGCATATGGATCCAATTGTATCGGATCAGATTGATTAGGAATTTGATTGGGTTGTAAAGGATGAATTTCTTGATGATTTGGGCTAGCTTGGCACAGGGGCTGATGATCTCTCTGTCACACTGGTATTTTAGACCCTTGACTAACTGACAGCTCCACATCTGCATGAGATAATTAGACTAGGAGTGACTAGCGCTTAGGCGCTAGCTCTTCAAGGGCATATACGAGGCATACTCATAGGTGAGATTTGAGATTGGAGACAAATTTTGAGTGCCAAATTTTATTAGCATATTTGATGAGATGTACTTATGGATGCACCTTTTATAGATTTGTGGATGGAATCTAATTATTAATTGTTCTGCACAAAATTATCGTTTTGTTGAGTTGCTGAGATTTGCCAGTCTCATAACTTTGCTTTTTAGTTGGCCAAGGCATTGCCAGTAGGATCTTTGGAACAACTGGATGAGGACTCTGAAAAAAAGGGGAATTCACTGAAGAGGAATGAAAGTCACTCATGGTGGGGGAATTATTGGAGTTGCCAATGCTGGGAAATTGTCTTCGACAAATTATATGGCTAATCTTTTGTTTTCATTTTATTAATTAGTTTATTAATTGAAGAATCTGAATTTAAAGGATGCTACCAGGGCTGAGAACCTGGAATAGCAAATGAAGTGGAATTTTAAAAACTTGCTATGTTTTGGCTTTTTCCATGTAACGTACAAAAGAATGAAGATTAATGCACCAATGTCGGTTTCTTTTAATATTATAGTACACCTTTTACATCACACATTTTTAGAGGAATCAGCAGAAACAGGAAAATGGACATCATGATGAAAATCCAGTTCACACAATTTTCCCTGCAAAACTATTGCAGAGATCATTCCATAAAGAACTTCAGAAAATTGAACAGGCCCTTATTGGATAATATGAGTTACTTTATATATAACAAGTAGCTAGTTATCCTGTGCTAAAGATTGCTACTCTCGGTAGCTAGTTGTACCATATGTAATATTACTACTGAGGTTAGTATCTTAGCCTACACCATTGAAGAAGCAAATACATTGGCTGTCCACTTGAAAACATTTTTTATTCAATTTTGATCGCTTTAAGAGTATGGCCTTGTTGTGAAACCTATTCTTCTTTAATATGTACACAAAATTACAGCACGGGTTTCTTAATATATTTAATATATTTGATAGACACCATCCCGAATGATTCTTATTATTGGTAAATTGATGTGCCTACCTATATTTTTTAGCCTACCTATATTTTTTAGCTGCTATAATCATCTATGTTATTCATGGCTCAGGTTGGAACGAAGGTTGCTGCAGTTTCACGAAAGACAAACACAACAACTCATGAGATTCTTGGAGTGATGACAAATGGGGACACACAAATTGTATGCTTACCAGATCTCCTTCTTGTTGAAGTTGAAACTTTATCTTTTGATCTTCTGATCTAATAGTTTGATTGTATTGTTCTTTTCTATCCATTGAACAGGAAAGAATACCTAGTAGGAGTTAAATGTTTGAAAGAATATGAAGCCTTCTGTATTTGGCATTATTTCACTGTTAGAAGAGTATGAAGTACTTGTTAATTCTTCCATAGGCTCATCTATTGATTATGTTTTGGTGTATTTATAACAATAAAGCAGTGCTTCATCTGTACATATCCCCTTGGATGTCAGACCTGTGCCTCACATTTCCTGCCAAATATGGGTAGATGACCATCTGTTTCCCATGTCCTTTGGTGTTTCTGGTATTAAAGTATGTACAAATATGCACAAAGTTGTGGAGAGGGAGAACAAGAGAATTTATGGGTTTGTTGAAATATAAAATGAGTTACAATCAACCTATGTTTCTTGATAGAGATGGCCCATAATAGAAATCAACTTTACATAATGATTTAACTCACATGAATAAAATGCTCTTAACTTCTATGTTGCCTCATCTATTGCTAACTCAAAGGTAGTCCCAAGGTTATGTTACTTTACCAACTCGTGTCAATTTTATTAAATTAAATTGAAGTACAAAATTATAATACTACATTAACATACTACCATTATACTAAACCATATTTAAATCGCGTGAATAAAACACTCTTAGCTTTGTTGAGGAATCAATGCTAGTAGAGTTAGGGTTAGATTTCTCTTTGTTGATAATTACTTGTGAATTATGTTGGCTTCTTTTACTTATTTGTTATATTATCTTTGAACAAGCAATTACCAAATTATGTGTGTATGAAGATCACAAGATGCAAGATGTAGGCACTCTGCCAGGGAAAAACCCCTATCTAGGGGAAAACCCAATTAAAATCTCGTCCTTCAATATGTTTCTTTATGTTTCTTGAGACTCTTCAACCTAGAAATAGACCTCCTCCAACCACCAAGGCAACCTCCTCTTCTAGCAAATTCAACCCAGAATTTTGACCTTGAAGCAACTGCACTTCGACCCAGCAAATGGCAGCAACAATAGCTTCGAATAGACAAGAAAAAATCTGATCTCCCAGAGGAATCCAAACGAGAGAGAGAGAGAGAGCCCAAAACTTCGATTTTCTCTTTTCCTTCCTCTTTCTCCAACTTCACACTTCTTTTAACCTCCTTTCTTTCTTCGCACTTTTCCAACCCTTTCTTCTGGATATCGAACTTATGAGTGAGTGAGAGTGTGCTCCAAATGAATTCGATCTCCTTGTATATATAGGCTTTAGGTGAGGTCGAATTCCCCTATTTGAGGCCGACTTGGTGTGGAGATGTCAAATACCTAATTTGACTCAATAATAAATCTTTTTACATGATTCAAAAGCCCAAGAAGGGTCTCATAAATTGTACAATGACTCTAATGAATCAATATAAATATTAGGAGTCCTCAATGTGGACTTTGACTAATAAAAGATGACCCAAGCATGAAACCCATGCTTTAATAAGTTGTTATGATAATAATGATTTTTTTTTTTCATTCTTTTGACAAGCACATTACATAATGACTCAAATACATTTATGAAGACCAAACCTAGATACATTTTTCAACACTCCCTCTTAACTAGGGAGGTATTCATCAATCTTACTTGCTAACCATCAACCTAGGGATCTAGGTACGTATCCAAGGTCAGAGCTCTATGACCAACGCCACCCTCCCTACTTTGGGATCTAGACATTTACACATAATGCCGATCGGATGTCTTCCTAGGCAATGTGTCTCACACATAAAGCCTCAACACTCCTAATTATTCCAATCGGTAGCAAATCCTCCTTGATCAAATAGATCAGTAACAAATCTCTCTTGTGTAATCAACATGCTATCAAACTTGTAGAAACAAAACCCCAATCAATAACAAACTTCAAATGTACATAAGTAAACACAAACCTCCAGGGTCTTTCAGACAACTAGATGTTGCTTCTCAATTTATCACAGTAGGGCTTTCAAATGAATCTTGACAAAAGATTCCTCATACATCTTCCTTTCCTACTTCAAATGCAGCAACAAATTCTACAGACAAATCCCGCTTTTCTTATCTCATCAACTCCTCAAAATTCATTCTCCAATTTCTTCTTTCAAGGTGTCCATCATGACTATGACATGCTCTCCTCCTCAACTAGGGAGATTCCTTTCATCCAAGCTCCCTCTTAACTTAGGAAGCTCAACTCTTTTCTACAATATCGAAGAATCTTTCATGGCCTCCATCCTTCTTATCAGAGTTATCATGACCATCATCTTTCATATAACTTTCTTCATCATGCTTATCATATCAACTTTACTTACGAACATCTTCACCATCTTGAAGATTATGTACCTGCACAACTTAGATAGCAAGTACAACCAAATCTATAGAAGCATGAAGTTCAACCATATCAGAATCATATAATAATGGAAGCATTCGACATTAGACATCAAATACCTAAACTTAGGTTAACAAGAAACACATACTTTTATACTTCAACTACATGCTAGGGTTTTGTCATAAACCCTAGATTTCATCATCAAGACTTTGAGTACCTTAATCAAGATAATGACCTTCATTATATCTAAGGCTTCAATATTTCTTCCAGAGGTATGACATACCCTGCTACAAAATATTGCAAATCCTATAAGCAATTCAAACCAATGTTGATAATATCGGTATCGGCAAAATATCGACGAGGGTCCAAAAAACATATTATCGACAATATCGGCGAAAATATCGGCAAGCATAAAAAACAAATTTTATTTATTTTTTTAATTAGATTGTTAAACATAGATGATATTTTCAAAATATGGAGATATTTTGCCGATATTTTTAAAATATCGCGATATATTCTTGCCGATATATCGTTTTGCTGAAAATATCACGATATTTTCGAATATCACCGATATTATCAACAATGATTCAAACAAATATAGTTTTACAATGCATCTAACAACTTCAGAACTCATATGTTAGACTTCCACTAAGATTTAGTGCAAGATCCTAGATTTCATACATGAGCCATTAAGCTTCAACAATCAAACATCAATCGTAGCTCAATTTCAGATTTCAACAATCTTTCACAAATCTCAGATTATCACACTTGTCATCACATATTAGAGAATTGAGCTTCTACTAAGGTTTAGTTACAAAACCCTAGATTCACAAACATTATCATCCTAGCGAATCAAACTTCGACTAGGGCTAAGTTCAAACCCTAAGACTCATGACCATTAACAATTAGGTCAACACATATATCTAGGATTCCATCATCATGCACAAGCATAACATGTGTTAGTCAAACCCAATGACATAAACATCAACATATTAAAGTTAGACATATAACAAACTTGATCAAACTAGGGTTTCGATCAAACAAACACACATACTTAGGATTTCATTTCTAGGACCGGTTTTTCTTATACACCCTACCAAACCCTAATTATCTAGGGTCTCAATACATAACATATCAAACCCTAATACTTCAAAGGTTTGGGATTTCAGACATCACCATTCAACCCTAACAAGTTGGGCTTTTCATAACCATACAAAATCACCAAACATGACATCATCAAAGCATCAAACATTTTATTTAGACTTCACCAATAACCCTAAGTAGGCTAATTGTTAGGGTTTTCATAACCATACAAAAACACCAAACATGACATCATCAAAGAATCAAACATTTTCTTTAGACTTCATCAATAATCCTAAGTAGGCTAGGGTTTCACACATTATCATCGACATACCCTTAAGTTAAGGTTTTACAAAGAAAATTTCTAGGGTTCCACAAGAATAATCAAAGATATGAGGAGGGTAGATTTATCTAATGATGAATTACCCAATAAAGAATCTTTATGGTTCAGGAGAGTTGGACACAATAATGTTAGTAATGTAGAATAGTTTATCAAGAATAACTATACCTTTATGAAGAGAGCAAAACTTATAGTTTTAAGACATACTTGTTGTTTCTTAACAAACCTTGTAACTCCAATGCTTTGTTTTTGTGAGGTCTTCTTCACAATTCTTAAGCAGATCAGTAGGCTTTGTAGGATATCAATTCCAATGCTTTGTCTTGTGAGGTATTCTTTATAACCCTTGAGCATTTAGCAAGCCCGTTGGAAAATGACGAGGACTCTCTTTCAATCCAATCTTGAGGGATGCCTATAGCTTTACTAAAACAATTCAAAAAGTGTTTTCCAAAGCATGTTAAACCTAGAAATCAAAATATAAAGGAAAACAATTCAAAACTTAGAGTAGAAGGATATGCAAGGGATAGAGTCCCTAAGAGTTCCTAGCAAATAGGTCTTTGACTTTAGGTCCTTCCATCTTGTTCTTCTTTGTGAAACTTCTTTGGCAAAGTTTGCTTGATCCCTGTGCCTCTTTTATTCCTAGGATTATTAGGACAATCACTTCTATAGTGACCCATCTTGTGACAATTGTAGCATTCTATCTTGAATAGGTCTACCTTCCTTCTTGGCCCTTTAGACTTTTTGATTTCTCTATAGACTTCTTCACTTTTCCTTTTACTAGATCCAAGACTTTATTCTTTTCGAGGATGAGATTTATCCTATTCTTCCAAGAATTGTAATTGGATGCTCCTAATTTGTTCTCTCCCTTTATTGTGTTAGACGTTGTCTTTGAAGATATTAAGCTTCTTTCCTTATAAGGTCTCCTTATATGATCCTTTGATCAACTTCTTGAGGTTCCTTAGATTCCTTTCAATAGATCCTTAAACTGCCTTTTTCCTCCTCCTTGACCTTAGCTCCGTTCTCCGACATTAATGATGTTGATCCTAGGTCTTTAATATCATAGCTTTTGTTGTCTCCCAATTCCATTGTGTGAGAAGATGGTTCCTCTGATAGAGTGTGAAGTTGTTTACTCTTGCCTGTCATATATGCTCCATTGTCAATAATCCATGCATTATCATCATTAAGTGAACCTGTAAGTGCAACCAAGAACCCTTGACGTTTGACTTTGTTGAATAAGTAGTAGAAGATCTCCTTGATGCAGTATTGAATCCCATTCTTATTAGAGAGGGAGTAATCATTTCCTTCAAGCCAACGAAGTGATCTTCAATGTTTTTTGACCTTAGCTTCTCCCTGTTGAGAAATCAATGCTAGGAGAATTAGGGTTAGATTTATCTTTCTTGATAATTAATGTTGGCTTCTTTTACTTATTTGTTATATTATCTTTCATCAAGCAATTACCAAATTGTTGATTTGGGGTAGCATCGTATGTGCTCTAGCCACAAAATTTGGTGGAGAGGTTGGGGCACATGAGATCTCCAATACTCAGAAAGGGTTTGGGTAGATTCTAAATAGATCAAGAGATATTAAAATAATTAATATTTTTAATGGAGTCCCTATGTCTAAACTTAGGGAAAATAAAATATTAATGTGTATTAATATGAATATGTGTTAGAATGGTCCAAAAGACATGGATCAAGCTAGATTTTAGTCGTTCATTAGGGACTTAATCTTGGCCGTTGAATCGTTAATAGGAGAAGTATAAGAGGAGGCTTAAGGGTCACTTGGAGATCACACCAAATGATCAGTCATTCTATTCTCTAGAGCGGGGTTTGCTAAGAGAGATAAAATCAGTGATCGGGAGAGCAGCTAAGGGGCATTGAGTACAAAGAAATAAAGAAGGCAGAGATTATGCTGGGAGACTAGTGCAATAGCCAAGGAGGGTGACGCAGAGTCAACAAGGGCTCACGCAGGGCCATGCAGAGGCAACCAAGTGCTGCATAGAGCACCAGAGGGACCAACGTGGCTGACGTAGAGGCTCCCAGAGCTTACGTGGGACCTCCTGGGGTTGATGCAAGCCAAGAAAGGTTGACGTAGGGCCAACGTGAGACAGAGAGGGAGTGATGCAGTCTAGATTGGGCAGACGTTGGGGTTGCAGGAACGGTTTTGTGCTGAGGAGCTGCCAGAAGGATTTTCCGGGGTTTTAGCCAGGAGATTTGTCTCAAACTGTGAGGTATAGTTGCTAAGGCAATTCTCTATTGGGTAGGCCAGTTACAACACCTTGATTGTACTATGATATTGCTTAATAAGAAAACCCTCAGATAGCTGCATCGGTTTTTCCAGGGACATTGGTCAAAAAATAATGTTGTCATGTGGTGTGTTTGTTCTTGTTTCTTTTAGTTGCTGATTGTAATATGTTGAGCATGCACTGGTGTTTATTTTCAGTATTTACTTTGTAAATAATTTGTTAAAGAAATATAACAAGTAGGTGGGAATAAATCAGAAAAAGTGCATGAAGGGTTTCTAAACTAAGTAAACTTAGAAACTTCAACACAAATTATGTGTATGAAGATCACAAAAACACAAGACACAATATGTAGACACTCTGCCAGGGCAAAACTCCTATCTAGGGGAAAACCTAGTCAAAATATCTTCCTTCAGTATGTTACTTGAGACTCTTCAACCTAGACACAAACCTCCTCCAACCACCAAGTCAGCCTCCTCTTCCAGTAACTTCGACCTAGAATTTTGACCTTGAAGCAACAACTCTTCAACCTAGCAAATGGCAACAACAATGACTTCGACTAGACAATAAAAACTTCGATCTCCCAGAGGAATCCAAATGAGAGAGAGAGAGAGAGAGAGAGAGAGAGCCCAAAATATCGATTTTCTCTTTTCCTTCTTCTTTGTCCAACTTCACACTTCTTTTAGCCTCCTTTCTTTCTTTGCACTTTTCCAGCTCTTTCTTCTGGATATCGAACCTATGAGTGAGTGAGAGTGTGCTCCAAATGAATTTGATCTCCTTGTATATATATGCTTGAAGTGAGGTCGAATTGGCCTCTTTGAGGCCGACTTGCTCTCTTTGGGGCCGACTTGCTCTCTTTTAGGCCGACTTGGTGTGGATGTGTCAAATACCTAATTTGACTCAATAATAATTCTTTTTACATGATTCAAAAGCCCAAGAAGGGTCTCATAAAATGTACAATGACTCTAATGACTCAATATAAATCCTAGGAGTCCTTAATGGGGACTTTGACTAATAAAAGATGACCCAAGCATGAAACCCATGCTTTAATAAGTCATTGTGATAACAATAAATTTTTTCTTTTTCATTCTTTTGACAAGTACATTACATAATGACTCAAATACATTTATGAAGATCGAACCTAGTTACATTTTTCAAAACTTCTATGTTGCCTCATTTATTGCTAACAAAAAATTTGTCTCAAACTTATGTTACTTTATCAAGTCATTGTTATTAAATTAAATTGAAGTTCAAAACTATAATACCGCATTATCATACTACCATTATACTAAACTACCTTAACACCCTTCTTTAATGTTCATTTGGAAACAAACCAAAATTTAATAAAGTAATGTGACTTGAATAATGTTAAGTGATAACTAGTGTAATTTATATTTTAGCATAGAGTTGGTCGTATAGGATGTTGAACGAAGTTGTCATTGATGTCAAAGGTTTTGCAAATGAAAGAAAAAGTTACATATTCAAATAACATATTTCGAAACATTGTCTTTGGATTTTTGATGCCCCATTTGGATACCCTATCTTTGAATGCATTTTTGTTCCATTTAGCTGGCACAAATGGAAGCATAACATATATGGTTGGGAAGCTTATTTGGATTTCAAACCTTTCCAAAGGTAGATTTCACTCCGTCTAATTCCTCATGGTTGAAGAGAAATGATTTTTTGAATATTCACTATGCCAGTTGCACAAGTTAGTCCAGCGAGTGGACAAGTCGGCTTAGTTTAGACCTCGAATGCACTATAAATAGGCGTGAGAAGGAGCATTTAATTTCATTCGCTCAAGCAAGTTCAAATTTGTTCAAATAAGTGAAGAAAAGGAGTTATGAGGTTCATAGCTCATGAACTAGAAGTAAAGAGGAGTTGATTTGGAGAGAATTTTTAGGAAGGATTTTTCGCTTATTTTGGAAGGATTTTGGCACACTTTTGAAGATTTTTGGCCCTAGTTAGAAGGCTGGTTGTAGACCTATTTCTAAGGGCCGAATTATGCCGCCTTAAAAGGTTGAATTTCATATCTATGTAGAGGGCCACATTTTAGGCTTGTCCTAAGAGCAGTGACCTATCCTTGTTGAGGTCGAATTTTAGGGCTAAAGTTTTGGTACAAAGGAGGTTTATTTTGAGGGCTAAATCTTGGTGTGTTTGAAGGCAAGTTTTAGGTCTATTTTGAAGATCTAACGTTGTCCTTTGTTGAGGAGGACGAAACCTGTGGAGGAGACAGAGTTCTAGAGGTCGAGTTCTATTGATAAGGAGGCTGAGTTCAAGGATCATTTGTTGAGGGAAGTTCTTGCTAAGAAGGTTATGTTTAGTAAGTTGAGTGCCTGTGTGAAGGACAGAGGAACAATTGCCAGGAGGGAAAACCTTTTTTGACTAATATTGACCCTTGTATAAGCTTTGGTGTTGATAAATCAAGGAGTTGGTGCTTGCTTTCAGTTGGTGCAGATAAATCGGGATGTTGGTGCTGATAAACCAGGGAGTTGGTGCTTTCTTTCAATTGGTGTTGATAAACCAGGGAGTTGGCGCTGATAAATTTGAATGTAGTGTTTATATATATATATATTAAGAAAAATTTTCGTGGTTTTCACGTAAAAATCTCTGTGTTCTATATATTTATATGCTTTGCTTTATACCCGTGGATGCATTTACAAGTTTTTGAAGTTAAAAATTGTTAATATAGCTTCACCCACACGCTTCTCAGTGTTGTTGAATATTCCAACATAGGACTTGTCTCTCTCATGAGACATTATATGTATTGACATTTGTAGGTATTAATAATATCAGGTAATTTATCTGTCTTGTTGTTATAGGAGTGGCCCTTGGTACTCCCACTTTGTATCGATGTGGATATACTAAGCGGTTTGGTTGGCATATTTGTGGTCATTTCTTGGACATTAATAAGCTTATATTATCTCTTCATGTTTGCTATTTTCTATATGTGCTGTTTGAGATAAAGTATGTTACTATTATGACAATTAAATTAAATACAGTTTGTCACACTTCATGGTCATATGCGAAACTATCCCAAGCCTGTCTCTAAATTTCATAAACTTATCTAGATTGATATGCTTGGGTAAAATCTCTGCACTGCTATTGAGTCACACAATATTGCAAATTAATCTCTCTACTCTTTAGAATTTGGAGAAGATAATGACAATGAACATCCCATACAAATCACTTCTCCTTTGTGCCATGAAAAGGTGTTTCCTTTGAAAGAGTTATGGTTGATATGATTTTTGTACTAGTGGTAGGAGGTAACAAAGATGGATATGCTAAGCTTTTCACTCATTGTCATACTACTTATTCACGAGACCAAAAGCGAGCTTTGAGGAGAAACAGGGGAAACTAGTGGTGTGAGGGTGAGAGTTAAGGGTGCTTCTCCTATTGTTGAGGATAGACAATCATAGTTGGAATAGGTTGAATCGAGGGATTAGAAATTGGTAAAGGGGGGAGTAATGTGTTAAGTTGGGCAATGTAGACCTCCTAGTACCTATCCTTGAAGAATATGATGGTTTGGTGGGGATGGGGAGGGGGATCAACATGAAGGGATAAGCAGAGGAAGGCATGGTCCATTGTAGGTATCTAGGTAATAAAGAGTTGGTAGATATAATGAAGAATATCATTGTTGGCTAGGATGTAGTCTACAACATTAGCTTCCTTTGACACAAAGGGAACATGTGAAAATACTAGATTTAGGGAAGTAGGTGATATCATTCATTATCAACAAGTCACGAGATTTCTTGAGATGAATTAAGTGTCTGTTGCACATTGAGAGGGGTCCATGGAATCACTAGATAACATGTGTAACCGAACTAAGGTTGGCTTGATCTCTTGGAGGTAGAAAACATTCTTTGACTTGTCATATAGGGGGATATGTTAGGTCTTAGTATGGGCATTGAAGGCCTCCAAAAGAATGACCTCTTCAAGGACAGAGTGGTATTGGATGATGTTGACATACCGATTTTGATATGAGTCATCTTAGTGAATGGAAAATGTTTAAAGGCATAGGTTGTAAATAAGAAACCACAAAATAATTTTTTGGTATGTTGGGGGACACGGCACATGTTGCTAATCCATACTAACATTAATCTAGGGAACTCATTTGAGATGACCACTATAACCTTGCCTCAAAGGAAATCCTCATAAAGATAAGCTCTTAGCTATGCCTCTCAATCCTTCAAACCCTCTTGATCTTCAGGTCTCCTATTTGTAGATTGTTTAGCATTGACACTTTGAATCTTTGGGGATAGTATTGACACAACTAGCGTGGGTTTTGACCATGAAGATAACTTTTGAAGGTTTGAGTGCTTTTTAGGTAGGTTAAATTCCCTATTGCAATTCGAACATTTGATTGTAATCCTTGAAACCACTTATCTCCCCTCAAGGACCCATCATTTAGGGAACCCCATGTACACCTACTTTGGGGGAGGGGAATGCCAAGTGACAACTGTCCACTTCCTTGGTTTTCATGCTATTTGTACGTGCTCCCTAGAGTGCTTAAGCTTCACGGCTTGGGACCATGTAAGATCCTCATCCAAGAAAATCATATGGGAAGTGAGTACAACTGTCACCTTACCTGAAGGGGTCATAGATGGTCACTTGATGCATTGAACCAAATAAAAAGCGCATAATCATAACTGAATCAAACTCTCTCTGAACTAATATTGGGCAGGTACAAAGTGTCCTGAAGGAAGGAGGTTCGTATGGGTTTAAGGTGTGGTGTTGAAGATGGAGGGAGTCCCCT
>APFE030387863.1:0-23305 GCA_000404065.3 Pinus taeda
AAGCCATAAAAATATCAATAGAGGGATTCTATGGGGCACAGTAATAACAATATGGGGATAATAGGGGCACAACAATATTAACAAGGGATGCAACTACAATAGTAATGGGGTAATCACTAGTATTATAGGGACCGAACAGATTCTCCCTTTCAAGAATTTCCTGCAGATCATGGCCCTCTATTCCAACCTCGCTTGGGGTCATCTCATGGTCCTTGTCAAGTTCCATGGTGCTTGGCAGATCCTCCTTCAGTTTGTTGTTTGCAGTTACCTGCTCCATACTATCATCTTTTCCTTCTCTACAGGATTATCCTCCGACACGTGGTTCGTCCCCTTGTTGCCACCTTCTTCTTCTAAAATATTGAAGCTGCTGTGACTTGGTTTTTATCCTCACTGGTTCCTTTTGGTACTTTTTCCCTCCTTTCCCTTTGCCTCCCATATTGGTAAAGCCTTCAGTATCTTTGCCTGTGTTGATCTTATTACTGTTCTCCTTTTTGTTTAATGGGCAGTCTCTAAAGAGGTGCTCATGGTCATGACATCCGCGACATCTGAATGGGACATGTTCATAGTCCACCCCCTGCACCCTTTCTTCATCATAAACTTTTAGAATGACTTCATTTGGAAGTGCTCCTGATAGGTCCACCTCTACGCATATACGGGCAAAGGAGGTCTATTTTCCTCGCAGAGTCGCATCTAATATTTTTATAAAATGACCTAATTTATTGCCTATGGCTTTTAAGGATTCTGGCAGCCAATAATCTAAAGGTAGGGAATAGAGTCTTATCCATACCGGTATTGATGTGAATGTCTCTCGTCCCAGGACAAAATTCATCACTCATGGTCGCATGTAGAGGCTTGCAGTACTGTAAAAATATGGTCCTCCTTCGAACACTCTGTCTTTGTCTTTTAGGTTTGTGAAGACCACTATAAAGGAACCCTTCGACCCAAGATGAAGGTTTATTTCCCGCTTTGGCTTCCAGTGATTTTTTATCCAGACTTGCAGAGCCTTCTCCATTGGCCATATCCCCATAAATTTGCATATTACCGCATATGCCACCATGTGATCCCTATGCACCTGTAGCGCTGGATCACTTAAAACAAACCGCGATGTAATGGTTGACCTAGGTTTACATATCCCTGTCATATTCTTGCGCTCAGTTCTCTGGCTGCCTTCTCCTACTCTCTTGTCTCTTCTGACCTCCTCATGATTTTCTTCCTGTTCATGAGCTCTGTTGTTTTTTTGTTTTCCTGTGTTGATATCCCCAGTTTCATCCTCCATTGGCTTCTTGAAGTGGTTTGACACAACTTCCGTGTTGCTATTCGTAACTGCTTAACTGTAGGAGGGAGTGGAACTCCCCTCTCCTCGCCCCTCCATGGTAACCAGCACTGCTATCATGGTGCAAACCCTCGTTTAGCTCGCGTTCTCACTGTCATTCTCGTATAACATCTTAACCCTTCATCTCTAAATTATATTTATTTCAATATCCTTAATTTAAATAGATGATTTAATAAAATTAGTGTATTTTATTTTGAATAATTATACATGAATTAATTTATAATTTTGATATATATAAAATAATAAAGTTAAACCTAAAGTAATGTGAAACTTAAAATTGTTGTTTTGGATAATGGTCGAGGACATAAGAATTAAAAAGAATAAAACACTTATTGCTTAATTTCAAACATTAATTTTTTTTTAAAATTGATTTAAATTATAAATTTTATAATAAAAATACCATAATTATATAATAAAATCAGTTATAGAAAATATATCAAAAATTTAAAACAAAACATTTTTTTTTAGGACATTACAATATATATAAGCAAAGAGTGGCAATAATAATGGTTCAGGAAAATAGTATTTACGAAGGACCTCAGCAAAGCAAAGTGAAGTCATCCCGATTATACAAAGATATCCATATCCTTTTTAGGGGCATTAATCAATAATTGTTTTGTGAATGGAGGTTTTTGAACCAATGTGCATAATCCCTGGCATATCGCTTTAAGTTGTTACTGTAATCAAATATAAAATAAACCAAATCAATAGTCATATCCACTTGCCCACTCAAAGTTGTCCACAAGCAACGAAACCACATTACCTCGGATACAAAAGAAACCAAATCGATAGTCATATCGAGTCGCCCACCCAAAGTTGTGCACAAGCAACCAAACCAAATGAAATTCAGATCGTCAATGACCTGACGGGCGGAGGCAGCAAATTCAACTCGGTAGCGTGGAGGCAGCAGATTTGAAATTCAAATGAGTGTGGGCAGACCACCAAAATGAAATTCAAATCGTCTAATAAGAAATGTGGTATTAATATGGTACGAACACGACATGGAATGCCCAACACACAAGACATGATTGGTTATCCATGATGCATCATGTATGGTGGCTGCCATAAATATTGGTGAGGGTAGAACAGGACGGACACGGACGAAACAGAGGTCCATAAATTTGAAGGTAAAACAAATAACCAGCCTGTCTCTCGGCTATAAATGTAGGATTTTGCATATGTCAGCATAATTGGATACTATATATGGTTGGATAATTGGTCCGCCAAAATCTAACTGGGTATATGTCAGTGTTAGAATAATTAATCTCTCAAAATCCAATTGTAGATATATATAATCCATTGTGGACATATACAGTTCATTGTCGAGGTATACAGTTCTTTATATTTATGACTCAGTAGTACCCGGGTTATTTTCAGCCAAATGTCAGTGTTTAGATAATTAATCTGTCAATATCCACCTGTGGACATATACAGTTCATTGTGGACATATACAGCTCTTTATATTTATGACTCAGTAGTAAGCTGGTTATTTTCAGCCAAACTTAGCCTACATACCATCCAAGAAATATACAACTGGACATATACAACCAAATACCTTTATAGCGCATTGGTAAGCTGCTTATTTTCGACCAAATTTCAGCCAAACTCAAAAACGGACACAGCCCAAGACATATACAACCAAATACATTTATAGCCCCTTGGTAAACTGGTTATTTTCGGCCAAACATAAATTCGGCCAAACATAAAAGCAGACGTTGCCGGAGATTGGAAAGGTTGTCGGAGGACAACCAAATACATTTATAGCACATTGGTAAGCTGGTTATTTTCCGCGAAACATAAAAGCAAACGTTGCCGAGATTGGAAAGGTTGTCGGAGGCCGGCCGGGTGTGAACGTCGACGCGTGTATTAAAGGCCAACCTTCTGGCTGGTTATTGTTTGCGATGAATGCACCCAGCTACCATTCATGGCGTTTACGATAGTTTATTATCTGCCAGTATTGGCATTTAACAATGGCAAAGGCCTGGCATACCGTGCCATCACATCGCTGATGCAACCTGCAACTTGAATAAATGGAAATCGTGATCTTAAACCAAATCCATTGCTTCAGATCTACGGAATTAATTAATGCACCCAACGACTTCCATTGGCTTTTACAAATCTCCAAAGGGGTCAGTACGTACCACTATTGGTCAGTACGTACCATTATTGGTCTGCAGTGGGAAATGTAAAGCCATCACATCATTTGGCTGTAGTTTAACTAGTTTGAGGAATTGTCCGGAAAGTTATAGAAATTTTTGTTATATTTAGAAAAAAGTTATGGAAATTAGTGTTATATTTAGAAAAAAAAAATAAAAAAAATCTAGCAAGTATTTTTGTAAATCTGACTTATAGTTATTAAATTTCAAAATTTTAGGTCTTTTAGATGTTTTTGATGGCCCTCAATCTATTTCCACCATCAAAAACATAATTCAATTTGAAATCTTTTCGCTGGGATTCCAACTACTTTTAACCGTCTAGGCAATTTCTCCATTAGACAACTCCTCCTTAATATAACTCTGCAACATCAATAATTGTAACCTTCTTTATTTTAAAATAATTTTCATACTCGAAATCTACTTAATGCATCAATTAATTTATATGTTAAAAATAATTTCTTCTTTCTTCAATTGATTAATGCAACCATCTATTAGCAAGGTAGCAATATTTCCTATGGAGTTGTCTATAATGCCACTTTTTGGAGATTCCGGTGACGGAATCCGGCGGAAGAAATGAGGTTAAATCTTGATTTTTAGCAGTTAAAATAGTTTTTTAACTGCATATTTGGATTCAGCACCCTGAAAAACCCCTGGGAGCCATTGATTGTGCAGAAAATAGCTATCAAACTTGGAATTTCAATGAATTGCTGCCGGATTTTGACTGGAAAAATCCGCCGAAAAAGCTTTCAAAAAGTCGCGTTATAGACTAATGCATTTCCTATGCTATACGGTATTTAATACTTTTAAGAGTACATTTGGTCCTTGCGGGTCAGCCTGAAGTACGCTTCTGTATCGTCAGATCATCATGTATGGGCATGAACATGGACAAGCAATATTGAGCATTCAATACACCCTATGTGACATTGCAGAGATATCATACATATCATAGAATACGATTATTATTGTTTCGCAGTTCCTCTCGTGGGATTTCCGGTCAGTCGGTTGCCTCCGCCTTGACCGCCACCACCAGATCGTACACTCATTTGAATTTGGAAACCCACGGAAACAAGAGCTTGAACCCGGCCATTCATTATTTTAAATTGGTTTGAATTTGAAATTGAAACCGCGCCATCTCGAAGAATTCGACGGTACATTTTCATTCAAGAAAGTTGAAGCCTCAGTCCAAAGACACCTTTGTCGAGCACATCAAGGGCCTGCTGAGCGTTGTCATGCAGGACGTGTAGTTGAAGCTGTCTTGCTCCTCAGCTCCCAACATGGTACTGCAAAATATACATGTTGGACGAATTCTGCGCCGCCAAATTGGGGGATCTTTACGCCTAGGAAGACAAAGACATCATCGTTGAGATTTTAAAATCTCAGCCATCAAATATCGTTGAGCAAAAAATGTATGCCAAAGAACAGATTCTGATCATCCCTTGGGCCGTCAGCCTCAAGGTCGAGAAGGGCAAGAATAGAGTGGGCACCGAGCAGGCCATCACCGAGACTCATCAAAATATCTCTCTTATAAAAAAAAAAATTATTTAAAAAAAAATCATAAACAATCAGAAAAACTTTGATGTACATCTTCATTTTGGTGGTCAGGTTAACCTGGATTTATTTTATATTTATTTCTTTCATTTAAATTGAATGTTGTGGTGAATATTTATATATATATATATCGGATGTTTGTTAGGACTAGAACCGCCAAGCGGAGACATAATTCTATACCCTGACTTTCAATCAACATAAAGTGTTAAGTTAGAAATAAAGTTTTGATAAGAGGAAAATTTATTTTAATATTTATATTTATTAAAAAACAAGTAAAAAGAAGTCACAATAATCTCTGATGGCAAGTTTTAATTATTAAAAAGGTACTTACTTGAAAGTGTTACTGTTTCAAACGGAAATTTTGATATTTTAAAAATTATTTTAATATATAATTATGTAGTGAAGAGTAAGAAAATGTTATTTTTTTATTACTGATTTATTTTGTTGGTATGGAAATATCAATATGTATTAATATATTATTGTATATTAAAATAAATTTATTTTTTTTAGGATGTTTAGATAAAAATATTATAAAACTTATTTTAATATTTATAATTATTAAAATAAGATATGAAATAATTACAATAAATTGTTGTTAGTTAAGAGAGTGTTGTCTTTTTTTAATTTATTTGGTTATTTAGTTAATAATTAGTTATTAGTCATTCAGTTAATTAGAATCATTATTTTATATTGTGAAGATAAATTCTTCTTATCAATATCATTTTAAAATGTTAGATAAATTGTTTTTATAATACAAAATATTTTTTTCATAATAAATATATTTATTTTATTTAATAACTATATAGATAAATTTATGAGAAAAGTATTATAAAATTTTACAATACAATATTATAAAGCAATGTTAGGTAAATTAATATTGTTATTGCAGTTACTCAATTATTATGTGAGGAGAAGATATAATAATAATGACTTTTTATTTTTTCTTATTGTAAAATATTTTAATCATGTTTATGGCATTTTTTAGTTAGTAAATGAAAAAGTTTGGGAAAATAATATTATACATAATTTTAGTTAAGTCACTCTTGTTCTCAATTTTTTTATTTTATTTTTCAAACAAAAAAGAGACTATAATGGCTTCTTTTTTTCAAACAAAAAAGAAGATTATAATAGCTTCTCCATTGTAAATGAAAATTCACATTTTATGAAGGATTCAATGTAATGAATCAATTCCTTATTGGAATAAGATATATACATGTTTCATGAAGTCACTTTATTCCACTTAGAGGGGCTTTAAGTACAACTACCTCCCTCAATGAATGAAGTTCAAGATTCAAATCTTCTACGTTATCCCATTAGGAAGGATTGGATTCCCAATTAGTGCTTATTGTTGCTAATTTGCCTCATTTTAATCATACTCATTATCCAACACCAATTATTACAAAATATTTCAAATTTGTTTATTTTCATTTTGTGTCATTTTTTTGGATCCCCACTTAGTGCTTCTTGTTACTAAATGGCCTCATCCTAATCATAGTCATTATCCAACACCAATTATTCTAGAAAATTTCAAATTTTTTATGTCAATTGGTCTCCTTTTTCTTGAAGGATGGTCTTATACATGGAGGCAAGTATCTTTTAGATATCATGTACATAAATAGATCTAACACCAAATTGTTATGTTCTCCTAATTGAATACTTGACTTTATTTATTTATTATTATTGTTTTTTAATTCGAGAATAATTTTATAAAGACATTTAGTAAGGTTTGTCTCAACATAAACACTAGCTTTATGTGCACAATCTCACCACCACTCTCTCAATCTCACCATAGCTCTCTCAAGACATGATTTTAAGTAGGTATCCAAAGTATTCCCACTGTTAAATATAAAATTCATAAATACTAGAAATGTAATGGCCAAATGGGGAGGAAAAATCAAATTGACATTCTAATAATTGACATAGAGTTAGAATTAAATTATGTAAATCAAGGGTTTATTAAAAGTTTTACTCTACCAAAAAACATGGACCCTCCTCAAACAATTTCTTATGATTATCATGATTATAGAACTAACCAATACAAAAACCTCTGGAATAATGGAGGACCTCCCAATTGTTTGTCCAAGTTGAGTGGGTCCATTGGTACAAAGCCAATGAAGTAGGTGAATACCCATTAAATATGCAAAAACCACATCAATTTTAAACATTGAATGTAGATGGGGGATCTTTCATGCTCAGATCTCCACTTTTCTCCTCTTCATCTTTGTCCACTATATGTGCACCAACAAAAGAGGGGATTAATGAGTTAAAGTGGACTATTTTTTTCCTAACCACATCTTTAGAAGACATAGGTTTGGAGGTTGGAGAACCCCTAAAAATAGGCATTCCTACACACAACCATAGCACCAAAAAGGGAGTTGAATATTTACTATGTAATAGATATAGAATGGATTTTGATCCTCAAGTTGTTTTCCTTCATAGAGAAAATGTTGAGCCACATGAATTCTTTGTGGTAGCTCCAATTTGGGCTTGATATCCACCATAAAATCAATAGCAGTTACCCATAGATAAAGGATTTTCCTAGAAAGTGTTTGTCATTGGCTAAGTATTATTGTGGCATTAGACACTAGTGCCTTGTTAGTATCCTTGAGAGCAAGCTAAATTGGCCTATATTTTTCATATAGGCATTGCATCAAACACTTTGAATATAAATGTTTCATGAATCCCTTTGCATGGATCTTGAATACCAAATTGTATTACCACCACCAACACCAAAAAAGTGTTGAGAAACCATGGCCTCCTTCTATCCATGAGCACCTTCACAAACCTTGGTAGAAAAAACCCTCACTGAACAAGAAGAGTATCTATTACCAACCTCCTTGCAACTAAAAATTCATAAATGATAACAATCTATGGAAAATAGATTATGTCTCAACCTTTGACAAGACTTGTCCCACTCTCACCTTTATGAGATAAATAATGAATGATACTATCCCCTTTTGTTGAAGAAACTTGACCCTGTGCAAACCAATATGTAAGCTCTCATTCATTTTAAAAACATTAGACACAATCTTAATTCATTGTAATAACCACCCCGCTATCACCACTAAGGCTCTCATCCTTTGTAAAAAGAATGGACTCATTATCAATCAATGGAAATACTCGTCCTAGTATCACAAACCCTCCAACAAGTTCCTTTTAATGGTTTTGTTTACCTATTTTAAACAGTTCTCATTCTAAAATGGGTATATGAGGCAATAAAATTTGCATCTAGTGGCATACATCCAAGGTATTAATTTTGAAAGGCTATTCCCCCATGACGGGTGCCCATCGTTGACATATGTCAGCATGCATTCATGGCCAGAAGTGATCAGCAGCCGTATGGACACAATGATATCCCTCTAACATTCTTGGAAGAACGTTGAAATGATACCCACAATGCTGAAATATCAGCCATCATACATTATTGTCCATTCGCCATGTGGGATCATAATGGTTGATCATGATAGTTAGCAGTGGTTTCGTGATGCAGGACGAGGGTGGTGCCATGGCATGCTGACGCCCTCCCTTAAGTTTATTTCTATCCAACTCCACCTCAGTTGGAAGCAAGTGATCTGAGCAAATGTTGGGTGTAAGTTTAATGCATATCAAATATTCCTCTGATGTTGCTCCTTTCATCACACTCGGTCATTGGCTCGTTCCTGAGTATTTTATGGTTGTCTTGGAGGTGGAACTTTGGTATTGCAATTGGGTGGACTCTCATCCCTCCCCAACCTCCAGTTTTTGCAGGATGATTTTGGCACCTGCAATGGCCTCCTAAGCTCACAATATTTTTCCAATGCTCCAAAAACCTTATACGTTTCCTTATCCTATGCGAGATGTAGTTCCAGAGAACCATGCCTTGATTTGGTTCATCAATTTCCCTACTTTTAAGTCTATGGAGAAATTTGATAAGAGACGGTGAAATGGGAGCAGGGTGATAGAGCTCCATGGGAGAAATTGGGATGAGCTCAATAACTCAGAAATATCATGTAAATTTGTGGCTTTCGAATTCCACTCTCTGGCTCATAAACACACATGGTATGCACCACGACACAATCGATTTCAATTTACCATTTCTGGTTTGCTCATGGGACCATGATGGTGTTGGTTAGAACCACACGAAACACCCTCTTTACACATAATCTGGAAGAACTACTTGCACTAAAAATAATTGCAATGAAGTCCCAATGGTTGCTTAGTGGTGTCTGGTCGTGACTACAAGGAAATTAATTGAAAGCCATCTCAAGGTATCAGTTGGAAGCACTGAGAGAATCTCTCTCTTTAGACACATTGGCCTCAAAGGACATGGATATCACTTGGGTCTTAAAGATCCACGCGATGGTCCATGGCAGTGCCTCAAGGGTCCAACTCGACAACGATAGAAGGTGGATGGTCAATGACCTGGGTCAACAACAACCTTGGACGAGTGATTGTTGGTCAATACCTGTTTACTTTTTTAATACTGTTAGTCTCTAAAATGTTTCATACTAGTTATGGAATGGATAATTTTTTTTGTCCTAATTCATATGACTCTCACGAGAAGAGCCATCCTTTTTGTATTGAAATTCACAGTAAATCATGTAAAGGTTCTCCTTTTTTGTTTGATACATTAGTCAAGATTCTTGAAAATTAGTAATCTCAAGAAACTCACTTTGTATTACTAGGTTGGTTTCCTAGCTTGGCAACCAATAGTACAAAAGAAAACCATATGTATCTTTTGGATCCAGTAATATAAAGACGAGCATTACACACAAAAAGAAAGGCTACAATAATGTGGGATATTGATATAGTGGGATGATCCAAATCATGAACTTGATCTATTTTGTTGAATGATCATCTAAGTTTCATGTGAAATCCTAACTACTACTTTACCTTAATCTCATCTCTCTACACGATGACTCTTAAGTTTAACATACAAAATGCAAATTCTTCCCATAAAGAAGATTTTTTTTATATTATCTTAATATACCTAACCAATACTTATGTTAAATACGATGACACATATAATTAAAATATTTGACATTTATCACATCATAAACTAATCTAATAAAATATATTCATTCTAATAACTTAAAGATAACACATAAATCATTTTAACAAGTGATGCTAGACAACTTGGTCCCTACCACTGAAGATAGAAACCAATCGAGTTAGAAATTATGCCCTGACAAAAATTGCATATAAAATAGTTTGTCCAAATTAACTTAGAATCATTTGATGCGTATGCCAAATTCGAGCTTGAGCTATAATTAATAGGAATTTTGAAGAGTTAGGGGAATTAGAGAATGTAGGAAGATTGAAAATATTAAATGGTTATGTGTTAATCACAACACAAAAAGTTTCTAACAGACTATATTCCCAAAATAATTCACACTTAACTTTCATCCTATGGGCTATATGGTCCTAAGCATGGTCATCTCACTTAACTTCCATCCTATGGGCTATATGATCCTAGGCATGGCTAGAACACTGCAGTGCCCTCAATGACAATTGAAGTTGCACAAAAACATGTGTGGAGTTAATAATGCTAGCTTTCACTATCCTTAATTCCAGGGTATAATCGTTATTCATACGAACCTTAGCAATCATTGTGCTAGAATGGATTGATATGCATATTCCTATAAGAAAATTGTAAGACAAAAAATTGGAAACCAAACTTAAATGTATATTAAGAATTGATCTCAAATAATGATGTATAATGTATACATATATATACATAAAGAAACCGTTCATTCAGTTTCAAGGTCTTCTTGGACTCTAATAACCACTCACCAAAACACAAACCTAATCCAACCTTTATCTCGAGGATTAGCTATCTAACATTCCCCCCTTAATCTGAAGGGATGTATCAAAGTCCAAGAAGGAGAGATAAAAATGCATAAATGTATCTCATCCAATAGATTAATGTCTCTTAGAAATAGTTTTCAAAGGATGACCAAAATCCAAGGATGGTGGGTTTTAAGAGAAAACCACAAACAATACCAAAATGTGGGAGAACTCAAGGTCTAAACCAACACCAATTCTAGAACCTTCATAGGAGTTCTCAGAACAACTAAAAATGTGGCTTTAAGGTGACTACAAACTCTAGAACTATCAATGGAGTTCCTCGAGCAATTCTAAATATGAAAGCGTTCATTCACAAAAAACTCATTTAAAAAAGGCTAAAGTCTCTCTTCCTACAACTCTGGATCTAACTGGTACAAGTTGTGGCTTGGGCTCACTTGTGGATCTTTGTCTCGGGCTTGCTTGACAAATCTTCAAACTTGTAGTAGACCATCACAACTCTATCAATTCCCCCTTTATCGGATACAATGTGAGAAGACGAATTATTCTTCATCACTACAAGGTTGGCCAACACTATTGAACATATCCCGCGGTAGACCTATAAATCTTCTTGACTGCTTTAGACCAATCCCAAGAAGCAATCCATCCAAAATTTTAGTTTCTCTCTTGTAGCAATCTTCTTCCTAGAACATTCATTTAAATGGTCATTGCACTTTCCACAATGCTCACACGAGTGAAGATCAAAACATCAATCTTTCACATGTCCAACTCAGTCACAATGTTGGCATCGATCAATTTTTTCTAGAACAACACCATCCTGAGATCCAACACTGATAAATTGTACAGGCTTAGAAAAATCAGGAATATAAAAAGATACATCCAAGACATCCTTGTTATATTCCAAACAAGTTTTTTGTTTGTTATGCATAATTTCTTCCCATAGCCATATAAAGTTTTTGGGAACGATATGACTCACATCTATATACAATTAACTCTTGCATACCCTTGCCTCAAATAATGGTGGACCATTTACATTAAATGACAAGTTTTGTTTGAGGTTTGGTTGGTGAATTTCCATATGGGGCCGACGCACTTGGGCCGAGCGGGTTCTATCCCCACCAGCTCCACATTTCATGTCATATGTGCAAGTGGGGGTGTGGGCCAGGTCCACCAGAGGTGGCCCACCCACCCCATTACAATGTAAAACATATATGGTGGGTGGTTGGAGGGTCGGGAAGGGTCATCGCCCGTCGACCCAAATTTAATTTAAAATAATAAGATATGGTTTTGGGGTCCAAAGGGGGTGGCGGGGGTCATGGCCTACCACCCAAATTAATATTTTTTTTGTTGTTTTGTTTTTAAAACTATAGAGGTCGTTTTCAAATATTTCGAAAATAAGGGATATTGGGCAATTTAACGAGGCCACAATTTTGCCCATTTTAGGAAGCCAGATTCCATGTCTGGGACTCAGTCAATTTGTAGGACACTTAAACCTCGCCGACAACCCAACTTTGACAAATAAATTGATTGGCTCTTTCTCACTCATAAAAGCTCGGATTTGAGTGTTGTTCACACCATTGGAATCAGGGCGATGAGCACTTCAATCTGGTGCTAGTTTGGGAGCAATATGACCACTTTGAATTTTGCCCCTTTCTAAGTCCTCTAAGACTTCTGCTTGTGTCAAGAGCCACCTAGATCAGCTACCATCGTCTATACATCAACCAATGAATAAAGGGTCCTGACATAGCCTGATTTCATGACTTTTTGAGCTACTTCTAGTACTTTATTCATAGAACAGTGTACTAGTATACCCTACGGGGCTTTTTGTACAAGAATGGGGAAGGTGGTTCCCCACAATTTACATAATATGATTCTTCAAGCATCTACAATATGTAATTTTCAAATATTAATGAAGATTACGATTTTTCATTTGGAAAAAAAATAATTTAAAATAAAGTTATAATTTAATTAATTTTTATGATTTTTTTTAATCTGGGCGATTGGAGAGGTATAATTGGGTAAGTTTTTTGATTTTTATCATGTATTCATCCCTATCATCATTTAACATGCATTTAAATTATATGGCTGCATTAGTTCCTATCCATTTTTAATGCAAAAAATTGCTTAAATTATGATGGGCACAATTGGTGGTAAATATGTTATTTACCTAAGCATGAGCTATTTTCAAGGATTTTAGTTTTGGGTGGTTTTATTGCAAGGATTAACAATAAAAAATTACCACACAAATATCTAAAAATCATGGCATGAATATTGTGATTTTATCCATAAATAATGGCATAAATTAGTAAGTTATCACATGACATTGTAAGACCCTCAAGTTATGGTCAAACCAAATGTATGAAAAATAGTTTTTTTAATAACACTGAAAAGCATATATTTATTTTTTAAATTTAAACAATATAACTCGCATTCGTCAATGCTAAACTAATAATTATTAATAGGCAAATTTATTGCTACAGTCCCTAGGGAGGGGCTAATAATAAGAGGACAAGAATTTAGAATCACCCATTGGGGATGAAGGACACAACTCAGAGGACTATATACATGCTTCATATCGCCTTACTAGGTGTGAATGGAATAAATATTATATCAAATGGTTTATTCTATGGGAACTTTATCCTTCCCATGGATATTTGATATGGTGAGATGGTACAACAAAGGTAAGTTTTACCACCTAAAAATCTCTCATAAGCATCACTCGTGACCACCAAAAACTTCAACAAATAATTACACCAAATATTTCTCCAAAGGTTATTGGTCATCACCCAAAAATGAGTAGTAAAAACTTTACAAAGTGGGTTTTGATTTATCCATGCAAAAGAACTATTTTGATTTTATATGGATTCACATGGCCATTCCTTTGATAGCTATGTGGTCCCTCAAAACTAACATTTCTATAATGGGTAGAATTTGAGATCTCACATATCCTTCATAGAGGCACATACAAGTTGTGGATTGAGAAATCCAAATCCCACAGGAATTAATGGCATCTTGAAAGGTTCAATATCAACCACTAGTACTCATTGGGGTTAGCTTCTAGAAACACCTATAAAGGTGTGCCTCAGGGTACTAATTCAACAGGTGGTTAGTGAGGTTAAAGTTATGCTACATAAATCACTATGGATTCCCTATTTCAGTCCACACAAATCATCACTTGCATCTAGCGAGCAACATACAATAGAGTGTGTTCACAATTTCATGAAGGAGGAGAGATCATGCAAAGGGTGAAAATGGGACCTTCCATTGAGGGATTGTTGAAGGTCTGTTGTGCCTTGCATCCTTCATTGTGTCTCTTTCATATACTAGATTTGTCTCATCCTTTCACCAATAAATTACTACTGCTTTCCATTTAATGAGCCATGTCTTTCCTTGTTTACATATATTCTCTTCATTTGATCTATTTAGTTATGTTTACCTCCATTGTTACTTTTTATTTCCGTTGTATTTCTACCTTTCTAACTAATCATGATTGTATTTTGATGTACTTACAACATCTCAACATCACAACATCAACTTGATTTTTGCACACTTGGCATGTGAAAACCAACACACCAATTGGTGACGACATTGCTCCTTTTAATCTATGTTGTTTCTAGGACTTCTTACGTCCTTCAAAGACGAATATGAACCACTCTAGAGATGATTTTGGAGCTTTGTTGACTAATAGAAGCCATCATCTGGCTCTTTTTCTATAGATCTTTGCATACCAATATAATCCATCAACCAGATCTTTGTCTATGAATTTTTGGCCAGAATATTCTACAAGATATTTATTAAATTTCATTTTTACATGATTAAATCATATTTTAATATTAACTGATATTATAGTTAGTATATAATAATTTATTTAAATTTATTAACATTATAGTAATTATGTTGATAGGCATGCCTATTTTGGAATTAGGCTTTTAGAATTTTAATTTAATTATCAATAATTATTACGTGGGTAGGAATCTATGGATGTAACACGTTGGATGTATTAAAGTTATCGATAATAATGGTCTACTATGCCCTTTGAATTCTTTCAAAATAAATTTTCAACCAATCTTAAGCAAAAATTTAAAAGAATCTACACACCGTTTTTCACTTTGTAGGAGCTCGATATTGCCTCTAATATATCTCTGTACTTTCAGATCATCCAGTTCTGAAATTGCACCCTGCAGTAGCCCACTATGTCCTCTTTCCAATGCCACCAGTCTAATCCAAATTGGATTCTCCAAGGAAGAGTTATGCGAAATCTCCCACAGTGACCTGATTATAGACTAGTTCAGTAGAGGGAACTTGTACGACGTGCCACGAGTCACTATTTCGACCTTTGGCTCTGAAAAATATATACAAGAAACTACAATTTGTTCTCTTTCTATACCTTCTTACGAAATTTCAATCTGAAAAGCTTAGAGATAAAGTTATGACGATTTTCCCCAAGTCACTTGTTTGGAATGTAATTTAGGAGTCTGCAAAAAGACCAACTTCCTCAGATCATATCTCCGCAAATATAGCGCGAAAAGCTCTGAAATTCGGATCTGAGGTTCAACGCGATTTCTTCTCAAATGGGTTTTTTTTAGCTTCTGAAATGTCGCAGAAAAAAAGTTATAGCGAAAATTCCACAATGACCTATTTGGAGCAGCAAAACCCTAGAAACCTTGCTTTGATACCAAATGCTATGAAGCCAGCTCAAGAAAAGATAGAAAAGATAGATCAACGCCTTAGAATTTAGCTTCTTCGAGGGAGCAACCTCCTTTACATTACATAAATGAACAATTCTTGGATGATTCAAATGACAAACCCTCCTTTCTGTATATATGAGTCTAAGGAGTCACAATATAACCCAGCCGACCTATCAATAATAATATAAAGCCACAAAAATAACAATAGAGGGATTCTATGGGGCACAATAATAATAATATTGGGATAATAGGAGCACAACAATATTAATAAGGGATGCAACTACAATAGTAATGGGGTAATTACTAGTATTATAGGGACCCAACAGATTCTCCCTTTCAAGAATTTCCTGCAGATCATGGTCCTCCGTTCTAACCTCGCTTGGGGTCATCTCATGGTCCTTATCAAGTTCCATGGTGCTTGGCAGATCCTCCTTTAGTTTGTTGTTTGCAGTTACTTCCTCCATACTATCATATTTTTCCTTCTCTACAGGATTATCCTCCAATACGTGGTTCGTCCCCTTGTTCCCACCTTCTTCTTCTAAAATCTTGAAGCTGTTGTGACTTGGTTGCTTATCCTCACTGGTTTCTTTTGGTACATTTTCCCTCCTTTCCCTTTGCCTCCCACCTTGGTAAAGCCTTCGGGATCTTTGCCTGTGTTGATCTTATTACTGTTCTCCATTTTGTTTAATGGGCAGTCTCTAAAGAGGTGCTCGTGCTCATGACATCCGCGACATCTGAATGGGACATGTTCACAGTCCACCGCCTGCACCCATTCTTCATCATAAACTTCTAGAATGACTTCATCCGAAAGTGCTCCTGATAGGTCCATCTCTACGCATATACGGGCAAAGGAGGTGTATTTTCCTCGGAGAGTTGCATCTGATATTTTTATAAAATGACCTAATTTATTTCCTATGGCTTTTAAGGATTCTAGCAGCTAATAATATAAAGGTAGGGAATAGAGTCTTATCCATACCGGTACTGATGTGAATGTCTCTCGTTCCGGGACAAAATTCATCACCCATGGTCACATGTAGAGGCTTGCAGTAGCATAAAAATACGGTCCTCCTTCGAACACTCTGTCTTTGTCCTTTAGGTTTGTTAAGACCACTATAAAGAAACCCTTGGACCCAAGATGAAGGTTTATTTCCCCCTTTGGCTTCCTGTGGTTTTTTATTCAGACTTGCAGAGCCTTCTTCGTTGGCCATATCCCCATAAATTTGCAAATTACCACATACGCCACCATGTGATCCCTATGCACCTGTAGCACTGGATCACTTAAAACAAACCGTGATGTAATGGTTGACCTAGGTTTACATATTCCTGTCACATTCTTGCGCTCAGTTCTCTAGCTACCTTCTCCTACTCTATTGTCTCTTCTGACCTCCTCATGATTTTCTTCTTGTTCATGAGCTCTGCTATTTTTGGTTTTCCTGTGTTGATATCCCCAGTTTCATCCTCCATTGGCTTCTTGAAGTGGTTTGACACAACTTCCGTGCTGCTATTCGTAACTGCTTGACTGTAGGAGGGAATGAAACTCCCCTCTCCTCACCCCTCCATGGTAACCAACACTGCTATCATGTTGCAAACCCTCGTTTAGCTCGCGTTCTCACTGTCATTCTTGTATAACATCTTAACCCTTCATCTATAAATTATATTTATTTCAATATCCTTAATTTAAATAAATAATTTAATAAAATTAGTGTATTTTATTTTGAATAATTATATATAAATTAAATTATATATTTTGATATATAATAAAATAATAAAGTTAACCTAAAGTAATGTGAAACATAAAAGTGTTGTTTTGGTAATGTCGAGGACATAGATTGAAAAAAAAGAAATAAACACTTATCGATTTAATTTCCAAACTTATTTTTTAAAATTGATATAATTATAATTATATAAAAAATTCCATAATTATATAATAAAATCAGTTATAAAAATATATCAAAAGTTTAAAACAAAACAAATAATTTCAATAAAAATAATATAGGACATTACGATATATATAACCAAAGAGTGGCAATAATAAGCAAAGTGTAGTAATCCCGATTATACTAAGATATCCCTATCCTTTTTAGGGGCATTAATCAATAATTGTTTTATGAATTGAGGAGGTTTTTGAACTAATGGGCATAATCCCTGGCATATCGCTTTAAGTTGTTACTGTAATCAAATATAAAATAAACCAAATCAATAGTCATATCCACTTGCCCACTCAAAGTTGTCCACAAGCAACGAAACCGCAATACCTTGGCTGCCAAAGAAACCAAATCGATAGTCATATCGACTCGCCCACCCAAAGTTGTACACAAGCAACCAAACCAAATGAAATTCAGATCGTCAATGACCTGACGGGCGGAGGCAGCAAATCCAACTCGGTAGCGTGGAGGCAGCAGATTTGAAATTCAAATGAGTGTGGGCAGACCACCAAAATGAAATTCAAATCGTCTAATAAGAAATGTGGTATTAATATGGTACGAACAAGACATGGAATGCCCAACACACAAGACATGCTTGATTATCCATGATGCATCATGTATGGTGGCTGCCATAAATATTGGTGAGGGTAGAACATGACGGACACGGACGAAACAGAGGTCGATAAATTTGATGGCAAACAAATAACCAGCCGGTCCCTCGGCTATAAATGTACGATTTTGTATATGTCAATGTACGATTTTGTATATGTCAGTGGTTGGATAATTGGCTATTATATATGTCAGTGGTTGGATGGCAAGGGTTAACCAGCTTGTCATAGGGCATTAAATGCCCCGGTACATGCATGCCCTATAACAAAATAACACACAGCCTTGGTGGCTACATAAATTAAAAATAAAAGCTGTGTGTTATTTTGTTATAGGGCATGCATGTACCAAGGCATTTAATGCCTTATGACACGCTGGTTAGCCCTTGCCGTGGTTGGATAATTGGTTTGCCAAAATTTAATGGTGTATATGTCAGTGTTTGGATAATTAATCTGTCAAAATTCAACTGTGGACATATACAGTTCTTTATATTTATGACCCAGTAGTACACTGGTTATTTTCAGCCAAATGTCAGTGTTTGGATAATTAGTCTGTCAAAATCCAACTGTGGACATATACAGTTCATTATGAACATATACAGCTCTTTATATTTATGACTCAATAATAAGATGGTTATTTTTAGCCAAACTTGAAAGCCTACAGCCTAAAACATATACAATCCAAAAAATATACAACTAGACATATACAACCAAATACATTTATAACCCATTGCTAAGCTGGTTATTTTCGACCAAATTTCAGCCAAACTTAAAAACGGACACAGTCCAAAACATATATAACCAAATACATTTACAGCCCAAGACATATACAACTAAATACATTTTATAGCCCATTGGTAAGCTCGTTATTTTCGGCCAAACATAAAAGCAGACGTTGCCGGAGATTGGAAAGGTTGTCGGAGGCCGGCCGGGTGTGAACGTCGAGGCGTGTAATAAAGGTTATTGCTTGACGATGCACCCAGCTACCATTCATGGCGTTTACCGACAGTTTATTATCTGCCAGTATCGGCATTTAACAACGGCAAAGGCGTGGCATAAGGTGCCATCACATCGCTGATGCAACCTGCAACTTGAATAAATGGAAATCGTGATCTTAAACCAATTCCATTGCTTCAGATCTACGGAATTAATTAATGCACCCAACGACTTCCATTGGCTTTTACAAATCTCCAAAGGGGTCATTACGTACCACTATCTATGGCCCAGTGGGAAAGGTGCCATCACATCATCGATCACGGTAGTCTAACTAGGCTGAAGAATTGTTTCAAAAGTTATGGAAATCACTATCATATTTAAAAAAAAATCCAGTAAGGATTTTGTGAATCTGACTTAGGGGAGGGTTGCCAATACATGTGCGCCCTCCCCGCCACGTCGTTTTTACACGCGGCAACCCACATGGCTCCGGTACGACACCTGTCCACCGTGGAGCTGGCCGTGTGGGCTATCACCTACCGCCTTTATTAGCCACCTTCGCGCCGTTTACAACGTTGGTATCACCTCATTTCGACGATGTATGGTTTTCCCTTCGTCTTTCTGTTCGGGGCCGGTAGTTGGGCGAAGCCCCCCGCCGAAGATGGCGCGGCACGGCCCTGTAACCTGCGCGGGTTTTGGTTAGTTGTTGTTGCCGATGAATGCATTGAACGGTTGACAGGGTTTGTGTTGTTGCGGGCAGAGTTGTTTTTTCGTGTGCTGGAGTATGTGTTTCATGGAGTTTCTAGGTTTCTAGCTGGGACAACGGTTCTGGTTTTCTTGTGCGCCTCCGCCTGGATTTCTTGGTCGTTCTTCCATGCAAGTTGTTTAACATGGAATGCCGATTGTTTAGCATTTCTCTGGTGGTGGTCTTATTCGGCTGTCAAGTTGTTCGGGGAGGAGTCGGTCGCCATTCTACTGAGCTTGAGGTAACATAGTATTTTTAGGCATTTTTAGGCTGTTTTTGTTGTTTTTGTCTTCTCTAATGGCTTCTAATGGCTTGTTTCTTCCTGTTGCAGGTGTTGCAGGTGTGGAAAAGGACGTTGCAGGTGTGGAGAAGGTCAGGCGAGCTATGGGGAGGCCTGTAACCGGTAGGATTTTTAATCCTACCAGCTTTAGCTCTCTGTGTTTTTCAACACAAGCACTCTAACAGGATTTTGTGATCTGTTTTGGCATTTTCTGTCTGTCTGTGGAGGCATTCTGGCATTCTGTTTGTTGTTTTGGCATTTTGTTGTTTTGGCATTCTTCTCTGTTTATAGCTTCGGCCCTCGTAAATTGCTGCGAATTTTTTCAAAGAACTGTAATGGACATTTGTAGGGTTTACGGTTTTAGGGGTTCTGTCTGTCTGTGGAGGCATTCTGGCATTCTGTTTGTTGTTTTGGCATTTTGTTGTTTTGGCATTCTTCTCTGTTTATAGCTTCGGCCCTCGTAAATTGCTGCGAATCTTTTCAAAGAACCGTAATGGACATTTGTATGGACATTTGTAGGGTTTAGGGTTTTAGGGGTTCTGTCTGTCTGTGGAGGCATTCTGGCATTCTGTTTGTTGTTTTGGCATTTTGTTGTTTTGGCATTCTTCTCTGTTTATAGCTTCGGCCCTCGTAAATTGCTGCGAATCTTTTCAAAGAACTGTGATTAGGATTCGTTTTTGGCATTTTCTTGAGCAAGAATCCACAATTTCATTTATTTTCACTACAAATACTATAGGTGCTCATTTGTCTTTATTATTTCCAAGGTTCCCATGCCATTAAAAATCTTCTAGCTTGTCTATGGTTCGCCTAGAAATTTCTTGTGTTAGGGTAATACTGAGAGGCCCTATGTTGGCTGTAATAATATATTTTCTTGTAACTTTTTTGTATGGAACTTTTCTTAATTAATATATGGGAAAATTCCCAGTTTCTATGGATGAAATTTCAGAAACAGTTAAGTTCCCTTATTTTATTTTGAGGGTTTTCCCCCCTCTAGTTAATTTCCATTTTTCTTATTTCTTAACTGGATGTGTGGGAGAGGTTGTAAGTTCCTTTCCTTTATTTTCCAAAACAATGGCTACAATTTTCTCCTTTATGATTCATCATGCATGTTAATAAAATATGGTTACCCGAACAAGGTTTTTCTTAATTTGCTAACTAAATTGGGGCTAAATCTTGTATGGACATATGTTGAAATTTTGCTTCCTTTATTTATGAGAAATTATAAAACTATATGATTCTTTTTTATTCCTAAAATGAAACATGTAGCTTGTCTACTAATTACTACAAAGTCTTTACGCCATTATTGATATTTTTTCCATTTTTGTTCTCTATGCATATGTGTTGTACATTTTTTATATGAAATTATGGATTGTCACATTAATTTCATTAATTCTATACTAAACATGCATAGAGATTTGTATGGACATTTGTATGCTTTAGGGTTTTAGGGGTTCTGTCTGTCTGTGGAGGCATTCTGGCATTCTGTTTGTTGTTTTGGCATTCTTCTCTGTTTATAGCTTCGGCCCTCGTAAATTGTTGCGAATCTTTGCAAAGAACTGTAATGGACATTTGTAGGGTTTAGGGTTTTAGGGGTTCTGTCTGTCTGTGGAGGCATTCTGGGTTCTATCTATATATTTTAGTTTATCTATATATTGTTGGGCAAGGGACTATTTGGTCCCTAGGGCTCTGCCTCGTGATGAACTAACCTAACCTGCTATGCCCCAGTTCTCAAATATTATCCATGTAACAAAATTTATTATGGCAATTGCTATTGTATCTTGAAGTGTTTATCATCTTATTTATTGAAAGGAATATAACCGAGTCTTTTGCAGTATTTTTCATTTTGTTTATGAAAAAGAATTAGAGCAAAGTCTTTTCTTTTTATTTAAAAATAAGAATAGGAATTACACCCATGTAATTTCTTTAGTAATGGCATTCCTTCATCTTGCTCAGGTCTGTTCAATTTTAAAGAATGGATATCACTGTTTCTTTCATGATAAGAATATATACTTTTTTAAAGAGATTTTCATTATACAGTTTTCAGTTTTTAGTATAATAAATTTATGTAGTCTCCTGTGATTTCCTGGGTTATGAATAAAAAACTAGTTTAATTTTTTTTGTTTCAAAACAAAAGAAACACAATCGATTTGTAATACTAACCTACTGATAATTGTGCTCCCTGGTCGTGATTGGACCTAGGTTACCTAGAACATGTTCACTGCTGAGGGGGATGTTTCTAATAGTTATTTTGGGTCTAAACAGTCTTTGAGCAAGTTTAAGCTTGCAACTCCAAAAGCTTAATTGGTATCCTGTTGTCTATTATAAGTCCTACAACGTTTTTACCTGTTTAGTTCTCACATTTGAAACAAATTTAGGCCAGAAATTTCTGGTTAAAGTTATATTGCACAGAGGTCCAATTTGCATCCTCGGCACTACTTTGATTATCCTCAGTGCGATGTAGGTTGTCCTCAGTGCGATGTAGGTTGTCGAGGGATATAAGGAGTGCAGAGCTATCGGGAGAGGAGAATGTGTTGATAATAGTGATATATTTCTAGGGTCCCTAAGCCATTATTTTCTTTCCTTTTATCTGCATTAATGGGCAACACTCAGCTTAGTTGACCTCTGCGTAGGAATTGGACTTATAAACCAAACTCATGCAAATATCCATGCCTGCTTTGGATTGATATGAATTGATTTCAACTGTTATTCATTATTGAAATCTCTTAAAACAGAGTATATTAACAACATATAATTATGTTTTCGAAACAAAGTCTATACACTTGTTTTTGTTTCTTGAGTTTGATTTTGAGCTCTGAAGCAATTTTGTGGGATTTTTGTATACCTACTGCTTTGGAATTTCCTTCTTACATGTATTAGAGGCAATTCATAATTTTTCTGTACCGTAATACACTGTTATAGATCAATATTAGCTCCAGAACTCATAAGTGTAAAAAGGGATCTAAAGAAACAGAGACATGATTCTCTTGATGCTTAAAAGATCCCATCTTAAGATGGGTCTACGCTGGTTTATATTTTGTAGATTTATAAATTATTGTAATTGTCAAACAATTGATCTACTCATGAAGGAAAATGAAAAAGCTGAATAGGTGCTGAAACTTTGGAGAGTTGATGTAACAAGATGGAACAATATGATTCATATTGTTCCATCTTGTTACATCAACTACCCTCCCCTATATTTGACCCTCGCCCAACTACCGGCCCCGAGCAGAAAGACGAAGGGAAAACCATACATCGTCGAAATGAGGTGATACCAACGTTGTAAACGGCGCGAAGTTTGTGTAACAAGA
>APFE030387868.1:22179-57076 GCA_000404065.3 Pinus taeda
GGAATGAAGTCAATCCGATGGTCGGTTTGTGAGATATCGTTTGCCCTAGTTTGATAATGAAGCCGCTAATGCTGATGCTACTGATCTAGGGTTTGCTACTGCTGATATGAATCATATTCATTGTACTATTTCTCTCTGCTGAATTACTGAAGATAAAAGAAGATTTGATCAAAGGGTTTCCCCACACATTGTGGGGTTTGTCCCTGGCTAGCCGCCGCATCTTGTGTCTCTTGTCTTGGCTTGTTTTCTGTCGATCGTTTAATGTTCTATCTGCACTTTACTTTATATATATGTGATTGCTAATCTGTGGAATATAATAAGAAAAAGAAGTAAATTGTTGTAAGCATAGAACATACCATAACTTAACAGAAGGCCCCAACTTAGGGACAAAGGTGATGGTCGCTTGTGATAACTGTGTTAACTCATTAAGCGCTTCCTCCCATGTACTTATGAGTGAAACTTCCTGGTTGAGGAACTCAGTTGTAGTATCAGATATCAGATGGGCAGGTCATGCCATCAATAGAGAATTCCACTACGCATTGATGTCATCACTGAGTTTTTGCAATTTTTCTAAATGTTTTGCATCGGTGGCCAAAGGTCCTGAAGTATTTTCTTAGTTTTGGCCGACCCATCTTCAATATGCTAAATTTGGGCCTCCAGAAATTTTACCTCTTCTAGGATTTTATTTTGCTGGTTCTTGTCTTTGGTGCTCCTGGTATCATTGAATAACTGGTTAACCCGACTGCAGAGGGGATATACAAGTTGGTTCTTCTTCGCAAGGCAACCCAACCAATCATGAACCTATTGCAGGAGAGTGTGGGCTTCTTCCTCAACACTAATGATGGAGTATTTAAGGGTGGCTACATCGGCCATTTTTTGTTTTATCTCAATTCCATATGTTGTGGTAGGATCTAGCAATGCTCTTCTTGTGGAAGTGAGGGCCTAATTGAGCTCATGGTTGGTAGAAATTAAATCATGACATGCTTCTAGGATGTGGTCACAATATTTGACCAACGTGCAAGCTAAGAAGTCCTCCAGGGCATTTGGAATAAAATTAGAGACTGGAGGCCACAATACCTATAATTTTTCAATTATCTGCTCTAGTTGATCCTAAAGTTGTTGCTTTTCTTGATGGAGTTGATCACGTTCTATTTTAAGTGCGATAAATTTTTGTTATTGTTGTTTGTGCTCAATAGCTAAATCATTATGCAACGTCTTTGCTTGACATGTGGCTAGTTGAAAAAAATTAAATAATTGGGCCAAGGACTAGCCCTAAAGATCATCTTGGTTCATGGTGAAGGGTTCTAGAAACTGAGTTTGTGAGGGCTGCCCACTGGCAATGAACTTCTCTGAATGTCCATGGGATGATGTAGCCTCCTGTGAAGGTACTGATGGTGGAGTGGTGTGGATGGAAGTAGGGAAGGGTAGAATTGAAGGAAAAGAGTGAAAGCGTAATTATACTGGATGGATGGTGGTGGTGAGTGGCTGAGTAATTATTGGTCTAATGGCCATTAGTTGACTCGACTCCAATAATAAAGACACCATGGATGTGGGGGTGACTTCTGGGAACTTTTATGATGGACTAGATAACAGATTCAACCTCCATATCCATTTCTGTTACCAGCAGTGTTCTAGAGGGTATGGTATCTGAAATGGTGGCAGATGTGTAAGCTATGCATAGTGATGGAATGTGTGAACTAGGTGAGAAAACTGAGATAGAGGGTGGAATCTTTTCAATAATGAGTGATGTGGTATGTGATTGGGGTTCTTCAAGAGTAAGATCTACAATTTGGATAGTGGGGATCGTGTTCTGCTTTTTAGACCCAACTAGAGGTTTTGTAGCCTTTGAACCACGGGCTTTGGGATTGTTCATTTAGAATGGGAATGGGGCCCTATAACTGGAAGTGCAACAACTAGAGGAGTAGTAACCACCAGATCCTGTTATTGTGAACCTTGAAATTCAACAAAAGTAGGGAACGAACTTGCTGAGACTCTGATGTTGGTGATGGCTTCCTTCATAGAGCTCATTTATTTCTCGAGCTTCTTGATGACAGGTTGTAGCTCCTCCTCATCCAACCTATTTCTTGAGTCCGTAGGTGTTTCTACGAGTAGTGGTTGGGGAACCATCCATTCAAAGAAATAGATGCGTTTTCCTTCTTGAACCTCCCCTGCAATGCTTGACCACGAGATGACCTATGTATGGAACACTTCGACAGTTAGCATAAAATTTTTGAGGCCTCATATGGAATGTGTGAGAGTGGAAACAGTGCGGCCTTATCCATGGGTTGTCATGACTAATACCAAACCATATCTCTGATGAGTAATCATCAAGCAACAACTTCAGGATCCTTTCTGTAGCCTTGACGATGTCTAGAATTTTCTTGTACCATTCGATGAAGGAAGCCTCATTAATTTCCTTGTTTCTTTGGTCCCTTGAGGTTCTCTAGGGCATCTACCTTAGGGAAAGAGGCTGTATTTTGTGATAGGATCCAACTCTCGACCTTCTGGTGGGCACCATTTCCACATAGATAGAGAAAAAACAATTTATCCATAAATGAAATAAGTCACTCACTTGTAGATGTCCTTGCAGGCTTCGAACAATTCTTGGAGTAGGAAGCTGCACCAGTTTAGTTATGCACCCTTTACACAATGCTTTGTAACAAAAATCATATCAAGCGTGCATTCATTCCTAGAAAAATGGTGCACGAGCTTCCCCATAATGATATAGCATGAAAACTTGATATTAGGGGTGTTGATTGGCTCTATGAGAGCTCCCTTGCCTCCTCTCTGAGTTTCATACATGTTGTAGTAATTGTCATTTATAGTCTTCTTTGATCACTTTGAGGTTGTCTAGAATGCAGTTGAAATAGCGTTTCTAGCTGTTGATAAGCCTGTGAGCATTTGGATGTCCACTGCATGAACTGGATATTCTTTATCAAGATGGAGCGATACTCCGTGTATTTTGCTGATAAGTAACTTTGTGCACTACATTGCGGCCCCAATCATTCCGAACATAGGCAAACTTCTCAAATTAAGTGATATTGACAGTTGGATTCCTTTGAATTCAGTTTTGACTTTGATGGATATAATTCCATACTCCTTTTTTATTGGTTCAATATAGACTTCGTGTTTCAGAGCTGAAAATTGGAAAGAGTCCGAAGGTTGTTGTCAACCAACACTTCTTTATCATACTTTTTGTAAATCGACTTTGTCTTCATAATTATTTCATCAAATTCAAATTCTTGAACAGATATTAGAGTCTTCGTTATCTTGGAGCGATGATGATAGACATGAGACACATGGGGCTTGGATCTAAGCTTCGAACAAAGGAAATTGGGAACATACTGCAGACTTAGCAACTCTACCAACTTGGCTTTAGACTTTGAAGAATTCGGCATTTCCATGCATATTAAGTAGAAAATATCGACACGACGTTTATGATGAGACCTCCTAACTAATTACAACGAAAAATTTCCATATGCATTCTCAATCATGTTAAAACTATCATCGGCTGAGCTGGGCCTAACTTGGATGATGCAAAACTGAAAAAGGAATGGTGGAGTTGATGGGTGATTATATTATCGTGATGGAAGATGCTTAGGAATTGATTATGGATATAATGGGAAATATTTAACAAAAAACAGGGCTGACACTAGAAATTATTGCCTAATTATTATGGAAACGACACCTAACACGTGTGAGTCTCCCCGACCACAATTAGTTGCAGTGGGCTGATATAAATATGCAACTGGAAGAGACCTGGAAGAATAATTATTTTGGACTAATTAGAATGTAAAGAACTAACTAACCAGAGGAACTGACGCAACTAATGGCTAACCAAACTAACTTACTCTTAACTACTCCTACCTATGGTATCCTTTTAGAGATGTAATCAATTTTGAGTAACATTGTTTGACCCCTGAAAGGGTTTCAGGCATGCACCCTTCACCCATCCTGGTAGCACTACATTGTCCAGTTGCACTAGCTTAACAACTCGTGACTCCTTTACTTCCGCAACAATAAAAGGCCCCAACCAATACATCTATAGATTCCCTGGAAACTTCAAGAATATTTTATTGTATAGCATAATATGTCCTCTTACCATGAATGATTTTCTCTTAATGTGCCTATCATGCCATGTCTTTTGCCTCTACTTTTTGACCGTTTCATGGAAATCTACCATGAATCTAGCCTCATCCAATTCTAAAAGTTCCTCCAACCTCTTTTGAATTGACTCTTGACTTGTCATATGAGTGGCATGAGCTACAAAAAGGCTAGGAATAGCGAATTTAGCAGGTACCACAACCTCCCATCAATATACAAGCTGGAAAGGTGTATTATTGTGTAAACTTTTAACAGTTGTGTGATATGCCCATAGATTCGTTGGCACCCTCTCATCCCAACCATCCCTTTTGGATGAGAATATGTTTGCCAATCCCTTTTCCATTTTCTTATTGAAGGCTTCCATTATGTTATTTTCTTGAGGGTGATATAGGCTTCTCCTATGGTGTTGTATCATGAAGTTACGAAGTAATGAGGAAATTGTTTCATTTATGAAGTGGGTCCCCTTATTACTAATGAGACTCCAGGGACAACCAAATTTAGATATGATGTTCTCAAATATGAATCTGGCAGCGGTATCTGTAGTACAATCCTCAATCAGTGTGGCCTTCACCCATCTGGTAAGGTACTTTATTGTGGTGATGATATCTCTGGAGTGGGAGTGGTGTGTCGACAGATTGTTAGGTCTTATAAAGTCAACCACCCATTTCTCAATAATCTGCAGTAAGCATATTAGTTACAATCACAGTTCATCTTGGTGTGATGGTTTCCCAACCCTTTGGCAAACAACACAACCTCTCGCATATTCCTTTGGATCTCTGAAAACCGTCGGCCGCCATAGCCCTACCTGCAATACCTTCCTTGCAGTATCCTTTCCACCAAGATGGATGCCCATAACACATGAATGACACTCCCATAATACATCCTGCCTCTCATAATTGAGGACACATCTGCACAACACTTGATCAAGGCCCAATTTGTATAGTTGTCCCACAATAAAATGATAATATGCAAATGACCATATGCCTCCATTGTGTTGTTGTGTATTCCTTCGGACATTTACTTGTAGATAGAAAGGTTGTGATATCCTCCAAGTAATCTGGTGCTTCTTCAATTCAAAATAGATAAGGGTCTAGGAGCTAATCATTAAGGGATCCTCCACTTTCTGTTGAATCCAACCGCGAGAGATGATTCGGTCCCAAATTCAATCAATCAGGCTTAACAATTACTTCAAATGTGATTTCTTGAAATAACAAAATCCATATGAAAATTCATCCTTCAAGTATGGGTTTATTCCCTAAATACTTGAAAGTTGAATGATTAGAGAAAAACTTGAACGGTCCTCCTAGCAAGTAATGTCAGAACTTTTGAAGCGAATATACCATCACAAGTGCCTTGCACTCAGCGTTGGTATAGTTTTTTCTGTTGTAGATAACTTTCCACTAGAAAAATAAATGGGGTGATCAAGGTTCCCTTCCCTCGGTGAGCTAGAACAACACCCAAAGAAATGCCTAAGGAATCAATGTGGACATGGAACTACTTGTTTCAGTCTGGGTAAACTAGGATCAACACACTTGCTAGTTTTTGTTTCAATATATTAAGTGCAACATCATATTCCTCAAACCATATGAATCGTTCAACCTTCTTTAGCAGCATCTCCATTGGTGCAGTAATCAAGGAATAGTTGCAGATAAACCTCCTGTAGTATCTTGTATGGCCCAAGGTGGATATGAGTTGTTTTACACATGTCGGTGGGTCCATGTTCTTGATTACCACAACCTTAGTTGGGTTTACACACACTCCTTCCTTGCACACTATATGCCCCAAGGGCATGCTAAAGGGGACTGCAAATATGCACTTCTTCAAATTTAATGAGATTTGCAGCTGTCTACATCGATCAAACATGATTCTAAGTAGCATGGAGTGTTTCTTCAAAAAATTATATATTGTCCATTCATCCATATAAACTTCTAGGAACCTATGCATATAATCTCTAAAGGCAACAATCACAATCCTTGAGAACACCGTGTGTGTGTTCTTGAGTCTGAATGGCATAACATGATATGCATAGGATCCCCATTCCATGGTAAATGTGGTTTTATTCTTATCCTCCTCTACGATCCTAACTTGGTGATAACCAGAGAATCTGTCTGCAAAAGAATAAATTTCATTCCCTACCACATTGTCTAAAACTTCATCGTTGAATGTAGTAAGAAAAGTATCACGAACACATGCATTGTTCAGACTGTGGTAGTCCACATAGACCCTTATCTCGCTTTGTTTCATCAACTGGGAATATAAGCCCCATTATCAACATCTTATATATCTCTTTTTTCACTTTCTCCTTAACCCTTGGGTTCAGTCAGTATGCTTGATGCTTTAATGGCTTTGCATCTAGTTTTAGCATGACCTTCATTTCTTCTAACTCCCCCTTAATCCCCTTTAGTTCCACAATAGATGAGGGGAACAAATCTTCATATTCTTTCAAGAGATCGAAGATCTCCTTTGTAGTCTGCTTATCCTAATAATTTCCAATTTAGGCTAACTTCGGTTTGTCATTAGTCCCGATGTTATGTTTCTACAACTTCAAGGGGAGTAGGTGTGGAGCTTCGATCACAGGTCCATCCTTGAAGTCTTGTTCCCCTTCAGTTTCATTGAATACCATATGTTGTAATTCCTCCAAATCATCTTCATTCGGTTCTTTATCCACCTTCCCACAAGCTACAAATTCATGATATCCAGACTCATATATATGCTCTAGAGTTTTCTGATCTATGCACCCCTCCATTAGCTGACCCGTTGTAAGTATAATTTGCTTGACAACTTGCAACACCTCAGTCAGACTTTTATCGTTGTTTGAGAAGGAAAATCTATTGATAAATTGGTCAGACAGGTGATCCCTATGTCCATTCTATCTCCTTATTTCTTTTTGTATATACCATGCTTTTGGAAAGGTCCCCAGGCTACGTATAAAACCATGCACCCACAAGTCCTTTAGAACTCCTTCCCTATTCCATCTAGCCTTATATGTTTTCAATTGTTGTCGAGGGTTAGAGTTCCCCCTGTACTTCAAAAAATCTTGAAGGTACTCCCTTGCTTGTCAAAATATGAATTCCATTGCTATTTTTATCTTCTCCCATTCTCAAAGGTAGTTGCGGGGAAATCCCCACCACCTTGTCGGCGTTGCTTGTAATGCGAAGTTTAATAGAGTTACTTTATGTTCTTCAAGAATAGTTGTGTCAATTTTATTGATAAAATAATTGACTGAATAAATACCATTGAAAATAGGGAAGTCTCGTACCTCAATTCTAATCCAGTTGATCAGACAGATTGTGGGGCAACACCTAGTGTTTATTTTGTATCCACCCTACTACCAATCATCCAAAGTGACTTTTGGGCCCACCTTTAAACTCTGAATGCTCCATCAGTTGATAGACCCTTCAGCCATTGGGTTGATGTAATCCTCCTTTCTTTTTGTTGTTAGTCTATATATTGGATCCAGCAATCCTGGTTCTTCCATGTCATCTGTCGGTTCTATGAATCTTGGTCCTTGATAGGGGTCTATAGGTTGGATTACTCTAACCCCTTATACTTCAAATGTCATCACTTCCTTCTTTAAATCAATTATGGCATAGTTCTCAAAATCCCAGTCTATCCCAACCAATGCTAGGTAGGGGTCCTTGTCCCCCATTATGTTTATCACTTCAAATTATGCATAGGTATTCACCCCCATTATATCGACTTCCACATCTTCCATTTGTCCAAACGAGAGTATACAATGTTGATTTTCCACACAAAAATAGATTGGTGAAAATGCCAGCTTAGGTTTTCCCAGGGCTTCCCACATCTTTCTTGGCAAAATGTTGACATTTGAGCCTAGATCAAACATGGTGTCCTTAATATGGAAACCTACAATCTGAGCATCAATTTGGAAGTCCCTTCCCATTATCTTGTTTTTCCTTCATGTTAGGTTCCTATACAAATAGGAGTCATAATTTTGAATGATTAAGGTTAAGTCTTGTAATATTGTACATACTGTTGCTTTCTACAAATGTTTTCCATATTAAAAAATTAAAAAATGTAAAGAGGGTATGTCCTAAAAGAAAAATCAAAGGACAAAAAGAATAAGAGAAGGTCAAAAAATGAAAATATATGAACCCCAAAAACAAAAATAGACCATGAAAGTGTGCAAGTCTAAATGCCACTACTATTTACTTTTATGCATAATAATGATTGTGTGCAACTTGTTATTCATGCCACAATCCATGGTAATCAAACTGTTTAATCTTGGTTACTTCATGCTTTGAATTTTATGTTTATAGTTAGAGAATAAAGTTTGACCAAACAGTTTAATCTTGGCAGATCATAGATAGGTAGAGAAAATAAAAGGAGCTCATAAGCTTAATCTGAGCCCTTGGATGATATAAGGTTAGAAATAGATAGTTTGTTTTATAAAAGAAAAGACAAGATAAGGGTTTGCTAGCCTAAATGCACCCAAATAAATGAAGAAAACATGTTAGGGTAAGAAATTGGTAAGTAGATAAAAGGTTGATGAAATACAAAGTTGATTGGAACAAAACACATGCATCATGCTTAGACACATATTTCAACATGTATGAGCAGTTATGAAGGCAAAAGAAAAGGTTTACAAGTTAATGTGATTAACTCCCCCTCATTCATTTTCCCCTTACTTACTAATTTCCTATCTACAAGTATATTCTAGCACTTCAAATCCTTCAACTCAAAGAGGCTCAGAGCATTTCTCTGACTTTTGGTGGGACCAGACCCTCGGCTTAATGACTTATGGACATCAAGTGCTAGAATGCCCTTCATAAAATCCATTCCCCCTTCATTTCCTTAAAAAAACCCCTTTTCCTAAGGATAAACTTCATTTGCCTAGGAAAAGTGAAAGCCCCCATGTAAATCTTATTTTACCCAAAAAACCAACAAAAAACATTTTATCCTAAGTACAAAGCGTATGCGCAAATGTTACACTTTACACTATGCTTAGGGGTATATCCACTTCGCCCATCACATTTCATATTAATTATTAACTTTATTATATAATTCCTCGATAAAACCTTTTCCCATATATTAATTAAATCCCTATGTAAATACCCCCAACCCTTAGTTTTAATGAAAACTATGTGTTTATCCCTTATCCCAACAAAACAAACAAATCCCCTCATTGACCTTAAATAATTCCAATCCGTCGTGATTAAAGTCTTGCGTGTTCCCCCCCCCCCCCCCAACCTCATTTCATTCCATCCATGCTATTTCACTACCCGACCACAGTCCGATCATCTGCACCCAAATCTAACGATGCACAACCATATTGGGCTCACCCGATGCTAGACCTTTACCCAAAGTTGAGTTAAACCTTCATTAAGCCTTGCCCGATCATCTTAAACCCATGATTAAGTCTTATATAATACCATACCACCAAGGATTAAAACCACTGTCCCCCTTGAAGCCCAAGCTTTTATCGCATGCACGCTTCCCTCACCCAATTACTATCCGATCAACATCCCCCTCATCCAACAGTCCACAGCCATATCAGCCACGCCCGATGGCCAATCGTTACCCGCTCAATAAAGCGGTTTTCCCCGACTCCCTGAAGGCTACGTGTCAGGCGTTGGAGTAGATTGGGTGACCCCTCCTAAATACCGCTCGCCCCTCATAAGCAATGCGACGGCCTCCAATACTGCCTCCCCGCCAACCCGATAAACCACCCACTATTCATAAATATGAATTTCCACACCAAATTCAAAAAGTTGCCCGTTAAACCTTATAACCATGAAAACCCTCGTTTTCATGCTTTTTTCCCCATTTCATAGTTAAAACCATTAAACCCTTCGATGCCACCCTAAACCTCTGCAACACAATTTGAGCTCTAATTACATTCCAAACACTACCACGACTCCTTCTCTAGACATCCCTGTGCAAAAAATCCATCAATTACCTTTCCTACCGGCCTGTGTTTTCTTAACAATTGTTGAATTTTGTAGCTAATTAGTCGAAGACCAGAGCTTGGATAAGCAATTTTGATACTAGTCGCAAAGCTTGTTTACTCCAAGACTCGATAGGAAACCTATTCAAAAACCTTCATTTAGAAGAAGAAAACAATTACACACAGAACATAGAAGAAGACAATTATACACAGAGCAGAGAAGAAATCATTCACAAAGACATTGACTGTCAAAACAGAGGAACCAGACAGAGTACACAGTTAGAAGACAAACAGATAAAACATATAGAAACTTGACCTATATCCACTACCAGATGCTAATACACATAAAAAATAAATAATTTACTGTTGAAATACACAGTAAATAGTTAAAATGTATAGTAAAAGAAAAAACACAGTAAAGGATATTAACAGGTCATCAAAGTGAAAGAGTATCAGTATAAGAGAGTATTAGATGAAAACTTGAAGTAAATGAAGCCTCCAACGTAATAGTTCAAACAAAAAAGAGCATAAAGGGCTAAAACCAAACCATAAAGGCCAGAAGTACCACAATAAATGAGACAACATGGAAGTAGTTCACTAGTTGTCTCTATCTTCTTGCAAGAAGATATTCTCATTTCCTAGATTAAATCTCAAGTTAGTTTGAGATATTTTGTAATAAAACTTTCATATAAATACTTCACAATTCGAAGTATGTAGTGTGGATTCTTAGACATTTCTATAGACTTCTTGATTAAAATACTGTAAAGCCGTTGGAGCATTGACTGAGCTAGCAAGCCAGATTGATGAATAAAGACCAAATTTTTCAAAAGATTCATGTGTTGAACGAAGTGCAGACAAGTATTTTCTCACATTGTTGTTATCTTTCTTAAATTTTTCCACAATGTATTTCTGAATCTGAATGTTATAACTGGAGTATTATCTCAGAATTTGTTTAATTACACCCTGTTTTAACAGTTAGGTAAATACATGTTTTCTACTGATATCTAAGTTAAGGAATTCTCAATTTCTCCTTAGTTTAGGTTGTCTCTTTATAATATATAGCAAAGGATTCTTAGTTGCCCTTTGTTTTTGATTACCCTCTATTCCTTGTTTAAATCCCAGTTTGAGAATTCTTAATTTCTCTCTCACCCTGGTTCAAACCATTTCACCCCTCTAGCCCAAAGACCTGCACTTTACTTTGCTAGCTTGCCCTTTGAAGATTCCCTTTAATGAGTTGATCCTGTCTTGCTGCCCTTCTATTGACTCCATAGCCCAATGGTCTAGAGACATAATTCTATCCATCTGTTTAAAGAATCCCACCACCCAATCTTCAATAGAAATAAAAAACCCCCCTGAACATTCAAAATTAGCCTAAAATCCCAACTAACAAAGCTAAATCATATAGAGAGAGCCCTCTCTGAGCTTAGGTTAGCTAGAGCCTATGCCCAAAAGTTGGTTTGTGGTTACCTCGATCATTTTCTTTCTTCTAATAACTTCTAGAGAAAATTCTGAGTGATAACATAGTGGCAACCGTACTGGGGACCTATTAGCTTTGCTACATATCTTTGATTTCTAAAGGTTGGAAGCGAGCTTGGTCCTTGGTCATGCTCAAAAGAGACTAACAATGGTCATTTTCTCCTTCCCTTGCACCACTCATTCTCCCTTCACCAGTCCTAAAAACAATTATTTCCTTCATCGGGTTCGGGTTTAAGCGCTATCGCAAATCGCATCCATGTGTGTATAAACGTTGCGCCCCTCGACTTCTGCTGATGCGATATTGTGATGTGATCTGATCTGATCGCACATCGCCATACGAAAATGCCCAAAACTACCAAATACCCGATCCGACGACTCCCGTCACGCCCGATAAAGCGACTTTCTCGATCACTCCTCCGCCGTCTGATCAATTCCGTCAAGATCGAACGACCTTCGCTCAGTTCTCGCCCACAAAGCAATGGCACATTAGTGTGCGATGGAGAGCAGTTTTTCTCCCTCCTCCATCGCTACATGTCACACACTGAATGGAATCACACGCCCTCACCCTATTATCACATAATGCCCAAAGGTGGTGTGATCAAGACCGCTTACCGCTTAATCCTTTGTTCCAACCCGATAAATGCCACGCACCTTCAACACTCGATGACTGTTGGATCTGTCCACCCGAGATCCAATGGCCCATGCTCATTCTGCTTCCATATCTCCTGATAGTCCCTACCAAGTCATCTCTACCGTCTATCCTCTTGATCCGATGGCCAACCCTTCACCTTCCTCCTACTCGTCCACCTGCTATGCAGTCCGCGTCTCTTAACTGTTCCGTGCTCCCGAAGGATGAAGGTGACCAGTCTACAAGTACCAGGTGCATTTCCTCCTCAACAACCACATTCAACAGACAGTATGGCTGAGAAGGAAAATGATAAAGCTCGAGTAGATAACTGCATTTGACAGTAATGGGATTTCATCCTATACGACACTTCAGCCACCTCAGAGGACAACAGAGCACTTGAAAGGATCAGATTCATCCACTGAAGCAAGAAAATGCACCAGAGACTCCATCAGGCAGTTAAAGCGGTTGGTGTTCAATTATGACCCCTCCATACTTAGAATGGTCGAGTACCTTTGTAATGAAACTCTATATATACCCAGAAACAAGATGTAATCAGGGTTGATGGTTGTCGTTTTGATGTAAGTTTCAACTTCTGGAGACTATAACTACTTTGATACTTGCAGCATCTCATCTTCATTTTCAGCTAATGCAAGCTTCTTTTGTTGTTAATTTCTCACTTTCCATTTATCTTCTTTTCCAAGCTGTGCTTGATATGCTGCATTTCTGAACTCTTGATGTTTAGCATTAGAGTAGCTGTCATCCTACCTCTGTGTTAAAATCTTGTATGTATCAGTGAATGAGTTATTCAAGTTTCTTCTCCACTAGTGCCAGAGAGCTGTCATTCTGTCTATGCATTAGGGAGTTAGATTTGCAGACTTCTTTACTAGTTGCAGCCGGCTATCACAGGGTCCTGTGCATCTGCTGGTGTGGTAAGTATTCTCCATATTCACCCAATCTTTAAACTGTGAGTAATTGGTGGTCTAAAGCCTTGTAGTCTAGGGGTGTTCACACATGTTTGGAGTCAATCAAAGTAGGAGTGGTTATCTAGCTTGAACAAGCACCATTCCTTCCATTCATCCATTTCCAACATTAAGTTGAGTTTGTAATGTTCCCGAGCATCTCCGAGCTACAAACTATGAGAGTTTCTTGGGGTGATAACATTAATTGGCGTCGTTGTCGGGGAGAGGAGTTTGAAGCTCAACTTCCATGGGAGAACGACACAGCTCCATCTTTGATGATAAACAAAGCCTGGACACATTTATGGTTGTAATCATCTATCTGGAAACTCTACTGGAGGACCAACCTTTGGCGACTCCACATTACAGTTCTGGCTCAATCTATGAGGCATTACTAGAGAAATCCTCAGAAATCACTAGCTGACCCAGTGCCTAACCCTGAGAAGATTGTCAAGTAGTGGAAAACATCACAGAAAGGAGCATCAGGATCAGGTAAGCCCAATAAGTCTTATGAATAACTGCAAGAGAAGGCTATAGTTGAGAATGTACATTTTGAAGATATAGAACCTAGCATTTTTAGTGAAGAAATACCCTCAGAGATTTATAAAGCTCCTTGTCTATTTAGTTCCCCTTTGGATCTCATTCCAAAGAAATTCTCCCATACAATCCATCGTTTTCCTTCATTTCTGTCATCTATTCCATTGTTTCCTTCCATTCAATCTGTTAGTATCCTTCCACCCATCCCAGCCATGGCAGGCCAGCGAGCACCCACAAAGAGGGAAAGAATCATAGCTAATAGGTATGGACCCTTGGTCTTACCTGTCCATTTGAATGTCACTGCAGGAGAATATCAGAAATACATGCCTAAGTTCACCGGTACAGAGGGAGTAACAGCTGAAGTACACCTTGAGTCTTTTTATAGTTATGCTGATAGCCTGGATATTAGTGAGGATGATGTGTGGATGAGAGCATAAGGAGAGGGGGTGCAATATAAATCATCTCTACCTGATAAGGTCAAATGCCCTAAACTTTTTGAGGTAGGTGGTCAAATCAACCCGCTTCTACAAGTCTTTGATGAATTGGCTAACATGCACATTGACCAAGAGAAAGAAACCTTTCATGGAAAGGTAAAAAGGGGTCGATTCTCAGTATGATGACTGTTTTCTCTGATGGGATGCACTGAAGGAAAGACAGGGACATCTTGGTAAGTTCAATGCTCTATGGACTGGACCCTTTTATCATTACTCAAATCCAGGGAACAACACTTTCATGCTGCAAAGTATGGAAGGAGAAGCAGTTTTTTATGGCCCAGTAAATGGGCGGTTTTTGAAGAATTATGTTGTTTAAGGTCTTTAGGCCTTAAAGTTGTAAATATGTTGTTTTATCAATTTTAGTGTAAGCTTAATTAGACTCCATGCCCAATGGAACACTAGGAAATTTTGCTCATTTGGTTTGACAAGAAAGGCATGATCTGCAGTTCTTTAGACCTCGCAGGGAGGATCTCATCCCCAAAAGGAGCTAGTGTTAGCTCTGCTACATATCTTTGATTTCTAAAGATCGGAAGTGAGCTTGGTCCTTGGTCATGCTCAAAAGAGACTCACAACTGTCATTTTCTCCTTCCCTTCCACTGCTCATTCTCCCTTCACCAGTCCTAAAAACGATTATTTCGTTCATCGGGTCCGGGTTTAATCGCTATCGCAAATCGCATCCATGTGTGTATAAAGGATGCGCCCCTCGGCTTCCGCCAATGCAATATTGCAATGCGATCTGATCTGATCACACATCACCATACAAAAATTCCCAAAACTACCAAATACCTGATCCGACAACTCCCGTCACGCCCGATAAAGCGACTTTCCTGATCACTCCTCCGTTGTCCGATCAGTTCCATCAAGATCGAACGACCTTCGCTCAGTTCGCACCCACAAAGCAATGGCACGTTAGCATGCGATGGAGAGCAGTTTTTCTCTCTCCTCTGTTGCTACATGTCATGCGTTGAATGGAATGGCATGCCCTCACCCTTTTATCGCCTAATGCCCAAAGGCGGTGCGATCAAGACTGCTTACCGCTTAATCCTCTGTTCTTGCCTGATAAACGCGACGCACCTTCAACACTTGATGACTGTTGGATCTGTCCACCCGAGATCCAATGGCCCACACTCATTCTGCTTCCATATCTCCCGATACGCTCTGCCAAGTCATCTCTAATGTCTATCCTCCTGATCCGATGGCCAACCCTTCTCCTTCCTCCTACTCGTCCACTTGCTATGCAGTCTGCGTCTCTTAACTATTCCGTGCTCCTGAAGGACGAAGGTGACCAGTCTACCAGTACCAGGTGCATTTCCTCCTCAACAACTGCATTCAACAGATAGTATGGCCGAGAAGGAAAAGGACAGAGCTCGAGTAGATAACTGCATTTAAAAATTATGGGATTTCATCCTATACGACACTTCAGCCACCTGAGAGGACAACAAAGCACCTGAAAGGATCAGATTCATCCACTGAAGCAAGTAAATGCACTAGAGACTCCATCAGGCAGTTAAAGCGGTTGGTGGTCAATTGTGACCCCTCCATACTTAGAATGGCCACGTGCCTTTGTAATGAAACTCTATATATGCCCAGAAACAAGATGTAATTAGGGTTGATGGTTGTCGTTTTGATGTAAGGTTCAACTTCTGGAGACTGTAACTACTTTGATACTTACAGCGTCTCGTCTTCATTTTCAGCTAATACAAGCTTATTTTGTTGTTAATTTCTCACTTTCCATTTATCTTCTTTTCCAAGTTGTGCTTGATATGTTGCATTTGTGAACTCTTGATGTTTAGCATTAGAGTAGCTATCACCCTACCTCTGTGTTAAAATCTTGTATGTATCAGTGAATGAGTTATTCAGGTTTCTTCTCCACTAGTTCCAGAGAGCTGTCATCCTGTATGTGCATTAGGGAATTAGATTTGCAGACTTCTTTACTGGTTGTAGCCGGCCATCACAGGGTCCTGTGCATTTGCTGATGTGGTAAGTATTCTCCATATTCACTCAATCTTTAAACTGTGAGTAATTGGTGGTCTGAAGCCTTGTAGTTTGGGGGTGTTCATGCATGTCTGGAGTCAAGCAAAGTAGGAGGGGTTATCTAGCTTGAACAAGCATCATTCCTTCCATTCATCCATTTCCAACATTAAGTTGAGTTTGTAATGTTCCTGAGCATCTCCGAGCTACAACGTAGGAGAGTTTCTTAGGGTGATAACAGGACCCAGCAACTCCTTAGTCCTAATAAAGCTTTAAGGAAATTCTAATTCTACATTTTGAGCCTCTTAATGTTGTTTGTTAGAAGTTATATTGAAAAAATCTCACAAAAACAATTTTTTTTTTTTGAAATTCTGGCTTCCAGGAAGACTCATTTTACTAGGTCTAATCTAAATCCAAACCCTGCCCCAGTAGTTGATAATCCCAACTTGATTTCAAGAAAATCTTAAAAATAAGAAAGTTCAGTTAGTAAAATACCATTAGTTAAAGCTAATTCATGTCCTGATGTGTGGTTATTTTTAGAAGAACTTCCCTTTGATGTGCTATTTGATCTTTCATTATTTAGAACAAAATCTGAAAGTGAAATTGATGAAATAGTTCTAGATCCCGATTTTATTGCAGACCTTCAAGTCCAATAGGCCAACAAATCAATTGATGAGTACATTCTGAAATATCCACAATCATCCATTAATACTATCACTACCCCTGAGTTTTCTGAACAATTGTCTACTACATTGAGTTCACCATTATTCCCTTCGACTTCATCAATAATACCTTCTGAAGTCCATTCTTCACCACCATTTATACCTTCACTCCCACACCAACCTATCATTACTCATTCATCACATACTAGTCTTGGTTCTTCATCCACTACTACATTATTTCCAAGTATCTCAACCCCACATCTTAGACCCTCCCAACCTACAATAATGGCAAATAGATATGCTCATCTTGTTTTACTTGCCCAACTTCATGCTATGCCTGCAGATTATCAGAGTAATATTTTCCTATTTGATGCTATTGGTTAGTACACTGCCATGCAGCATGTAAACAAGATGTCTGACTTTTTCGAACTACATGAAATAGATGAAGCTGATGTCCAGATGAGACTCTTTGCCCAAAATTTGACTGGTGATGTCAAGAAGTGGTTTAAAGCCTTTCCTACCAACCACATAGCAGACCTAGCAAATTTCCAAAGGTTGTTTATTGATAGGTGGGAAAAAAAAAGAATCCCTTACAAATCCTTTCAGAATATGAGAATATTATAAGAGGACCTAATGAAACTGTTCAAGATTACTACACTAGATTCAATAACATATATAATGCAATCCCAGCGAACCTTAGACCCCCACTTGACTTAGCGTTAATAAATTTCCCTGATGGTTTTGACATAGATATGGCATACCAACTTAAGGAAAGAAACCCCCCAACATTAGAAGAACTTCAAAGTGTAGCAGTTAGTGTAGAAGCTAATTTGTTAGCTAAAAGGGCTAGAGTTAGAAATGAAAGGAGAGGAACTGCAAAGGATGAAACTTCACCATCTGATATTAAAATAGATAATTTAGCCAAATTATGGAAAGACTAATGGAGAGAATAGGTAACATGGAAAGGAAACCCCAATGGGATAACCAACAAGCACCTCCAGTTAGAAACCCAAATTTAAAAAACAACCGAAACATAGGGAAAAATGGACCAGATCAGAACATAAGGCCTCCTTTTTAAGAAAATTTTGTAGAGACATCCCATCCAGAAGATCTAGATCAAGATACACAAATTAACCTAATGGGAGTAAATGATGAGGACACTATTTTTCTAACCCAAAAAGAGCAGGAATTATATATGTTGCAACAATTATAAGTACAGTTTGGGGAATCATTTGATTACAAACAAGGATATGACTTTTCCATTTTTGAAGTTCATAAATAGTATAATCTAAGAAGAAAAAATAATGATGATGTCCCTGACCAAACAAAGAAAACAACACAAAATTAGCCCAAGAAAATAAAAGAAGTCCTTGTTTCAAAAATTCTCCAAATTCTCCCTAGCCAAAACCCAAATCCTCCTAGCCCCAAAATTGTAGATATAACCTCTTATCAACCTTCTGCTGATCAGCCATCCACTTCAATTCCACCTAAGGAACCAGTGGAAAAATCTCAAAACATCAGATTTGAAAATCCACATAAGGAGATCCCCAATAAAGAAAAGAAGATAAGCCTACTCAAATACCTGCTGCGAAAATTCAAAACCTTCAAACAGAAGAGGTCTCTTTGCCATTTAATTTGGGAACAAAGATAGCAAAGCTAAATATTTCAGTTCCTTTAATAGAACTAATCAAGAATGAAACTTATAAATCACAGATAAAACAGGCCTTAAACATTGCTGAAAATGAGGATTCAGTTAACTTGTTTGATGACCAACCAGAACTCATATTTGGTCCAGATGTTAATGGAAAACCATTATAAGGAGGAGTCCCACCTTTTTATATTAGCCTTAGTATCCATGACAAAATTATACACAATGCAATGTTAGATTCTGGGGCCTCCCACAATTTAATGTCCAAATCAATAATGGAGAAGTTGAACCTAGACATTACAAGGCCTTACAAAGACTTATTCTCATTTGACTCTAATCAGGTGAAGTGTCTAGGATTGATTAAAGACCTGTGTGTTACTTAAGTCCAATATCCTGCTAAAAGCATCCTTATGGATATTGTAGTTGCTGACATCCCACCAAAGTATGGCATGCTGTTATCCAGATCATGGGGAGCCAAACTTCATGGATCTTTATAACTAGATATGTCATATGCAACAATCTTTGTTTTTGGACAACCTAAGATACTATATCGAGAAAACTTAATGAAAGATATGGTAAGTAGCCAGGATCGGCCTCAAAAATTTCCCATCTACCCCATACACACAGATATCGTTTATTTTATATTGTATAATGCTAATCAAACACAAGAAAAACTTTTAGATAGTACTAATATAGAACCAAAAGCAATTGCAGCTTCTACACAAAATGAAACTAACCAGACTACAAAATTGTTCAATGAACAAGAAGGTGAGGTTGTTGTAAATGTTGAAAAGTTTGTTGCACCAGATAGTGAAAATTATGATCATGAGATATTATGGCGTTTAGAATTGGATGGATCATTCAATAAGTTAGAAGCAGGATCCGGAGTGTGGATATATAATTTGGAGAATAATTACTCAGAAGGCCATGCATATAGATTGAACTTTAAATGTACTAATAATATGTTGAGTATGAAGCATTAATAGTAGGTCTTAAGTTAGTTAGGAATCTAGGAGCTAAAATACTTTCCGTCTTGGGAGACTCTGAACTAATTGTAAAATAGATTGATGATGTATATATGACTAAGGACCCTAGATTAAGTTGTTATAGGGAAACTATTGTAGAAATACTTAATACTTTCCTAGAAACAAAGCTTGCAGTAATTCCTAGAAAAAATAACATGCAAGCCCATAGTTTAGGAATGTTTGCCATCACCTGCAAATTACCCTTCCGACCTAACGACCAGTACACTGTTGAAGTTAGGCACAGACCTACAATTCCAGATAATTTGAAGAATTGGAAAATATTTTCTAATGATAAACAGATAAATATATTTTTACTTTTAGAAGAAGAGTTTGTAAATAACAATATAGATACTGATACAACAATAGATCCTGACACTAAGGATAAGATAGAAATAAATGAGATAGGAGGTGATGAAATAGATAGATTCAACCCAACTAAATTTACCAAATCAGATGTAGATAACTTAGAGCAAATTGAGATTGATGAAGTAATTAGTGAAGAAGCCGAAGTAATTAATCTCAAGGATAACTTCTTACCAAAGGGATTAACCCCTCTAGAAGATTTATTTGATTCAAATGATGTTCCTAGGAAACTTAAAATGGAACCATTAAGATCTGATATAGAGGAATATAATATAGGCACTGATGGAAATCCTAAACTGATCAAACTTTCAAAATCATTACCTCCAACAGAAAAAGTGAAATACATTGAGTTGTTGAGAATTTCGGGATGTCTTGACTTAGAGTTATGAGGACCTTAAATCCTATGACACCAATATCATCCAACACACAATTCCTATTAAAGAAAATCAAAATCCTTTCAAACAAAAAATTAGAAGGATTAATCTTGTCTTATTACCTGCAATTGAAAAATAAATTCAAAGGATGTATAATGCCAAAATAATTGCACCAGTCCAAATTTTTGATTGGGTCTCAAACTTGGTGCCAACTAGAAAGAAAATTGGTGAGATCAAGCTCTGTGTAGATCTCAGAAACCTCAACAAAGTTTCACTAAAAGATAATTACCCTCTCCCCAAAATGGATCACATTTTACAAAGAGTAGTTGGATCAACCAAAATCTCATTGATGGATGGGTTTTCTGGTTATAATCAAATCTTGGTTCATCTAGATGACCAACCCAAAACTACTTTTACTACTCCTTGGGGCACATTTATGTATGTAAAAATTCCTTTTGGGCTAATGAATGTAGGAGCCACTTTCCAGAGGGCTATGGATATAGCCTTTGCAAAAGAAATTCATGATTTCCTTGTGATATATCTAGATGATATTACTGTATTTTCAAAATCTGACAATCAACATTTGGATCATCTAAGGCAGGTTTTTATTAAATGCAGGAACTTTGGAATCTCCTTGATCCCCAAAGAGTCCTTGTTTGGGTTAGAAGAAGGAAAGTTGTTAGGTCACATAATTTCAAAATATGGTATAAGAATAGACCCTGCGAGAATAGAAGCCATTTTGCAAATAAGACACCCTAGGAACATTAGAGAATTACAAGCTTTCTTAGGAAAAATTAATTCTCTTAGAAGATTTATATCTAATCTAGTAGAGTTAATTAGATCACTAAACAACATGCTGAAAAAGGACTCCACCATAAAATGGACTGTTGAGGCTAAAAACTCCTTTGAAGACATTAAACTATACTTAAGTAAAACACCTATATTAATCAGTCCTAAATTTCACACAGATTTCATCTTGTTTTCCTTTGCTTTAGAGCATACAATAGCTGTTGTTCTATTTTAGAAAAATGACCAGGGCTATGAACAACCCATTGATTTCTTCAGCAAAGCCCTAAGAGATGCCACTTTGAAATATAACATAATGGAAAAATAGGCCTTGGCTTTAGTCAAATCCATTAAGGATTTTAGGGTATACATCTTATATTCTCATTTAGTAGCCTACGTTCCTAATTCAATAGTTAAAGACATCCTAAATCAGGATGGTCCTAATGGAAAGAGGGGAAAGTGGATTGCTACTATTTTAGAGTATGATATAGAAATAAAATCTACTAAGTTAATCAAGGGCCAAGGTTTAGCCAAGCTCATGGCTGAATCAAACTGTTAGGCCTTGGATATAAACTTTATTGCAACAATAGATAATGAAGAGGAGATGGCGACTCCACTAATCAGCCATGCCTTTCTTGAATCACCATGGTATGCTGACATTATTTACGTTTTACTCAATTTACAAGCTCCTCCTGAATTATCTAGGACTAAAAGCAGGTTTTTGAAGATGAAATCCTTAAGATTTTTTGTATTAGACAATGTTTTGTTTTGGAGAGATCATGAAGGTATTCTTCTAAATTTCTTATTAAAAGATGAATCTGACAAGATCTTGGAAGAATTTCATGCAGGATATTATGGAGGACATATTTACTGGAAGACCACTGCAGATAAAATCCTTAGAGCTGGTTTCTACTGGTCTGCGTTGTTTGCTGATGTAAAAAATTATGTGACCTCCTATCACAAATGCCAAATCTTTGAGGGGAAGAAAAAGCTATTACCTTTACCCCTCAAGCCAATCTCTGTTGAAATACATTTTCAACAATGGGGTTTAGACTTCATTGGTGAAATTCACCCACCTTCCTCTGCCCAACACAAATGGATCCTCACAACCACAAACTACCAAAAATGATAGAGGCCTTACCTTCAAGGCAATCCAGAGATACTGTTAGCATAGCCTTCCTTGAAACCAATATTCTATCAAGATTTGGATGTTCAACTAAGCTTATTACTGATAATGTAGCCTTTAAATCCAAAAGAATGATAGATTTCTGTAATAAGTACCATATCACCCTTGGCCATTCCACAACATATTACCCTCAAGGTAATGGATTGGCAAAATACTCAAACAAAAGCCTAGTAAACATCATCAAGTTACTAGAGGACAATAAGAAAACTTGGAATAAAAATCTAGTCAATGCCTTATGGGCAGACACATTGACTACTAAGAAATCAATTGGTACTTCTCCCTATCAACTAGTTTATGGAATGGAAGTTGTCTTTCCATCCTCTTTGGGAGTACCAATAATGAAGATACTTCAAGAATTGCAGGTTGAACTAAATAGTATCCAAAGAAGAATCAACCAAACTATTCACCTACAACAAACTAGAGAAGAGGTCTATGTTAGGTCTCAAGTTGTGTAGGAAAAGATTAAAAATATTTTTGATAAGAGAACCAAGGCTGAAGATTTCTACATTGGTGACAAAGTTCTTAAGTAGGATTCAACAAGGGAAGACAAAGGAAAGCATGGGAAATTTGATTTCCTATGGAAAGTTCCCTATGTCATTTATGCTTACAGAGGAAATAATGCTTTCTTCTTGAGAGAAATTGATGGTACATATGCAGAAGGTGGGCCAGTGAATGGTTAAATGTTAAAACATTACTTTGAACCAAGTTACTAATTTTCATTTCCCATTTGTACATATTATATTTTCAAAAGTTTAGCTTGGGTTGGATGGTGATCTTTGAAGCTGTAGCCCTAAGAGAAGGCCCTAAGCTTTGAAAGATTCATTGTCATAAGTATCAATAATATAGATTCACAGAAGAATACTTTGCAAGGTAACATCAACAACAATTCAAAGGCTACTGATCTTTAGATTTCTTGACATTTCACAAGGAAATGTTATCCCCAAGTGGAGCCACTGTTAGGTTCCTATACCAATAGGAGTCATAATTTTGAATGATTAAGGTTAAGCCTTGTAATATTGTACATACCTTTGCTTTCTGTGAATGTTTTCCAATTAAAAAATTAAAAAATATAAAGAGGGTATGTCCAAAAAGAAAAATCAAAGGACAAAAATAATAAGAGAAGGTCAAAAAATGAAAATATATGAACCCCAAAAACAAAAATAGACCATGAAAGTGTGAAAGTCTAAATGCCACTACTATTTACTTTTATGCACAATAATGATTGTGTGCAGCTTATTATTCATGCCACAATCCGTGGTAATCAAATTGTTTAATATTGGCTACTTCATTCTTTGAATTTTATGTTTATCTTTAGAGAATAAAATCTGACCAAACAGTGTAATCTTGACAGATCATAGATAGTTAGAGAAAATAAAAGGAGCTCATAAGCTTAATCTGAGCCCTTGGATGATATAAGGTTAGAAATAGATAGTTTGTTTTATAGAAGAAAAGATAAGGTAAGGGTTTTCTAGCCTAAATGCACCCAAAGAAATGAAGAAAACATGTTAGGGTAAGAAATGGGTAAGTAGAAGAAAGGTTGTTGAACTACAAAGTTGATTGGATCAAAACACATGCATCATGCTTAGACAAATATTTGAACATGTATGATCAGCTATGAAGGCAAAAGCAAAGGTTTACAAGTTAATGTGATTAACTCCCCCTCATTAATTTTCCACTTACTTACTAATTTCCTATCTACAAGTATATTCTAGCACTTCAAATCCTTCAAGTCAAAGAGGCTCAGAGCATTTTTCTGACTTTTTGTGGGACTGGACCCTCGACTTAATGACTTATGGACATCAAGTGCCAGAATCCCCTTCATAAAATTCATTCCTCCTTCATTTCCCTAAGAAAACCCCTTTTCTTAAGGATAAACTTCATTTGCCTAGGAAAAGTGAAAACCCCCATGTAAATCCTATTTCACCCAAAAAACCCACAAAAAACATTTTATCCTAAGTATAAAGCATATGTGCAAATGTTACACTTTACACTATGCTTAGGGGTATATCCACTCTGCCCATCACATTTCATATTAATTGTTAACTTTATTATATAACTCCCCGATAAAATCTTTTCTCGTATATTAATTAAATCCCTATGTAAATACCCCCAACCCTTAGTTTTAATGAAAACTATACGTTTACCCCTTATCTCGACAAAACAAACAAATCCCATCATTAACCTTAAATAATTCCAATCCGCCATGATTAAAGTATTGCTACCCCCCTAAACCTTAGTTCATTCCATTCGTGCTATTTCACCACCTGACCACCGTCTAATTGTCTGCACCCAAATGCAATGATGCGTAGCCATATCGGGCTCACTCGATGCCTGAGCTTTACCCAAAGTTGAGTTAAACCTTCATTAAGCCCCGAATGATCATTTTAAACCCATGATTAAGTCTGAAATAATCCCATACCGCCAAGGATTAAAACCCTTGGGCCCCCTTGAAGCCCTAGATTTTATCACCGCGTGCTTCCCTCACCTGATTTCCCTTCGATCAACATCTCCCTCATCCAACAATCCACGGCCATATCGGCCACGCTTGATGGCCAATCGTTACCTGCCCGACAAAGTGGTTTTCCCCGGACCCCCGAAGGCTATGTGTCATACACTGGAGTAGATTGGGTAACCCCTCCTAAATACCACTCGCTCCTCATAAGATGTGTGATGGCCTCCAATATCGCCTCCTTGCCAACCCGATAAACCACCCACTATTCATAAATATGAATTTCTGCGCCAAATTCAAAAAATTTCTCATTAAACCTTATAACCATGAAAACCCTCGTTTTCATGCTTTTTTCCCCGTTTCACAGTTAAAACCATTAAACCCTTTAGCGCCACCCTGAACTTCTACAACACAATTCGACCTCCGATTACATTCAAAACACTGCCATGACTCCTCCAGACATCCCTGTGAAAAAAAGCCATCAATTGCCTTTCTTGCCGACCCGTGTTTTCTTAATAATTGTTGAAGTTTGCAGGTAATTAGTCGAAGACCAGAGCTTGGATAAGAAATTTTGATACTATTCGCAAAGCTTGTTTACTCCAAGACTCGACAGGAAACCTATTCAAAAACCTTCATTCAAAGGAATAAAACAATTACACACAGAACAGAGAAGAAGACAATTATACACGATGCAGAGAAGAAATCATTCACAAAGACATTGACTGTCAAAATAGAAGAACCAGACAAAGTACATAGTTAGAAGACAAATAGATAAAACATACAGAAAATTGACCAATATCCACTACCAGATGCTGATACACAAAAAACTAAAGAATTTACTGTTGAAATACACAGTAAACAGTTAAAATGTACAGTAAAAGAAAAAACACAGTAAAGGATATTGGCAAGTCATCAAACTGAAAGAGTATCAGTATAAAAGAGTATCAGATGAAAGCCTGAAGTAAATGAAGCCTCCAACATAATAGTTCAAACAACAAAGAGCATAAAGGGCTAAAACCAAACCATAAAGGCCAGCAATACCACAATAAATGGGACAGCATGAAAGTAGTTCGCTAGCTGTCTCTATCTTCTTGCAAGAAGATATTCTCATTTCCTAGATTAAATCTCAAGTTAGTTTGAGATATTTTGTAATAAAACTTTAATATAAATACTTCACAATTTGAAGTATGTAGTGTGGATTCTTAGACATTTCTATAGACTTCTTGATCAAAAGATTGTAAAGCCATTAGAGTATTGACTGATCTAGCAAGTTGGATTAATGAATAAAGACCAGATATTTCAAAGGATTCATTTGTTGAGTGAAGTGCAAACAAGTATTTTCTCACGTTGTTGTTATCTTTCTTAAAGTTTTTCCAGAATGTATTTCTGAATTTGAATGCTATAACTAGAGTATTATCTCAAAATTTGTTTAATTACACTATGTTTAACAGTTAGGCAAATACATGTTTTCTACTGATATCTAAGTTAAAGAATTCTTAATTTCTCCTTAGTTTAGGTTGTCTCTTTATAATCTATAGCAAAGGATTCTTAATTTCCCTTTGTTTCCGATTACCTTATGTTCCTCATTTAAATCCCGATCTGAGAATTCTTAATTTCTCTCTCACCCTGGTTTAAACCATTTCACCCCTCTGGCCCAAAGACCTTCACTTTACTCTACTAGCTTGCCCGTTGGGCATTCCGTTTAGTGAGTTGATTCTATCCTGTTGCCCTTCTGTTGACTCCATAGCCCAATAGTCTAGTGACATCATTCTATCCATCTGTTTAAAGAATCCCACCACCCTATCTACAATACAAATCAAAAACCCCCCCTGAACATTCAAAACTAGCCTAAAATCCCAGCAAACAAAGCTAAATCATATAGAGAGAGCCCTCACTGAGCTTAGGTTAGCTAGAGCCTATGCCGAAAAGTTGGTTTATGGTTACCTTGGTCATTTTCTTTCTCCTAATAACTTCTAGAGAAAATTCTGAGTGATAACACTTCACACCCTCATAGAGTTTCTCTTAGGTAGGTTGGCAGAGATGACTTCTCCCTCAGCCACCCCATTTGGAATAACATATTTCAGACTTTTCTGGAGATTTCCCAACATTTGATCGTTATTCACGATTTGCAAAAGTATTCTAAACCATTATTCTATTGGTCAGGCATTCAATTGCGGTAAGTTCGGGCTCTTAGCTTTAAGGGATCCTAGTTGGTCCTCCTGTGGCCCTCCACCTACTATCAATTTGTTGAAAACCTCTGTGGCTTCCTTGTAATACTACTTTTGTTGTTCAAGGTCATATGAGTGCTTTGGGGAGGCTAGTCTTATGATTTTGGGTTGTTCCGTGGCTCCTATGTCAACTCTATTCTTTTTTCCTCCACATGTGTCTATGTTGATATTTAAGAGGGAGGATGTCTCTGGAAACCTTGGCTCTACATTAATCAAATTTTCTTCCCTCTGGCAGTTACGCTATTTCCATCTTATAATAAGCTCTAGATATTCCTCTTTTGCATGCGTGTTGACCCTGCACTGAGAGAACCATGAATTTCTTGGTAGTGGGAAATCTCGCGCAATGTGCCCTTCTTAATCACAGTTGTATCAAAAAACTAGGTGTCTACCCCTTGTCCTACCTCCCCTTGTTCCTCCTCATCCTCCTCCTGAAGGAGTCTCGTTGATTTAGAGGGCCGATTAGTCTAATCAGCCAGCTATAGCATCCATTGCCCTACACTAATCAATATGGTGAGTTTTTGAAGCACATAATTCACAGTAGGTGTTGTTGAGAATGTTGTAGTATTTTTGCAGTATCAGACAAAGAGGAGGGGGGTGCCGATATCCCCTACATACCTCACAGTACTCTGGTTGAGCTGAACTCTGTTGATTCAGGAAGGCCAGAAATTGGTTGTGCCCTGTGTATGATTCTTCCATCCCTATTTGTGCAACTTCTGCAGTACGTGTAGATCTAGGTGTTCCTATTGGTGTAGATTCCGTATTTGGGCCCCATAACCTTGGGAATTTCGTAGTGACATGACCTTCCACTAAGAAGTTTTTACAAAGACATTCGATTTCTGAGCATGTTGTTTGTGGATATTTCAAATTATCTGTCAGGTTTGCAATTTGATGTTGCAGACCTAAAATTGACGGATCATGAGGTGTTTCTCCCCCCAGTACTCATGTGGGTATCCATTCATAGCTTCAATATAGGTTGCTTGCTCTAGAGCATCCTGCAACATATCAATTTTCCATTGCATCAATGGCGTATAGGTGAGAGCAATAATGCTTTGATTAACTAGTCAAGTTGATGATTAGGATATATCGGATAGCGTAGTTTACCAATTGCATCCTTAAATATTTGCATCATCTCCCATGTAGTCTCTCCTTCCCATTGTTTTATTTCCCATAGTTCAACCCTTGCTAATTGGTTTGGGGAAGCTTAAATTCTTTCACAAATTCCCTTTTAACATCATCTACAGTTTGATTATGCTGTAGCTCTGACCACGTTTTGAACCATCTTAGGGCTCTTTCTCTGAGAGTGGTTTGGAATTCAATTAAGTTTACATCATTCGGTGTTTAGCGGGCTCTCCAAATGGCTTGCCACAGATACCAATGTTGGTTGACATCATCATTCCCTTTACTAGACAACTTGGGATACCTGGTGAATGTTCCCGCCATATTTTAATGAACTTGTGAGAGGAGTAAAAACCCCTGCAACCCAGGATGTAATGATCCTTGCATATTGGTACCACTATTACTAGTTCCATTGCTACTCGAACTAGCTTTGTAATTAGCATGTACACTATGAACTCTTATAGTTTTGATTAACTCAGATAGGAATTTATCAAGATTATGATAGATTACTAGGGTAGGTTGGGAGAGATACTATCTGAGCTTTGGGGAGGAAAATCATTAATTCCTTTGGACACATCATCTTCAGCAAATAGTCTTATTTTACCAAAGTTCATATCATCATCCAGGCCTTCCTCTGAGTCTAGGTGGCCCATTCCATCTAATGTTTCCATTTCTACTGGAGATGGTGGGTCCCTATCACGTTCCTGAACCACAATTGTTGTGATCATCTATGCTCTTCCCACTGGATCGTCTTCCACACTATCCTCCTCTTCCATATCTCCTAACATCGCTCCTGCTTGGTGCAAACTCTTTTGTCACCTATTAACTACTTGTATAGCTCTCTCCCACCATTTCTTATCTATCTATGGTCTCCTTTGTGCTCTCAAATCCCTGGCCTTTTGAAATTCATCTGCATCCATTCTCATGACATTCTCATAGTTCCCTGCTTGGTAGTATCCCTCACTTTAGATCCTTCCCCCAATACTATGCGTTGAAGTTGCCATGTTTGGGTTCTAGAACACCAAGCATTCTTCTACCATTAGAACCTTAATCCATAGAGTGACCTCCTTTAGTAGCTTTCCTCGAAATTCTGATATGAACACAACCTCCTCTTTAGAAAAATACTAATGACTCTCTGCTGCAAACTCAATAATGTATCCCTCTAGCATGGTTTGTACCCAAAAATATGAAAATCGCTTCAGATTTGTGTGAAGGTGGTGTAGCTTGATAATATATGCTTGAGTAGAGGAGCAACAAGATGGATTTTGTCCGCTGGGATTTCCTTTTACTTGCAACCTCTGCAACCAATTTTAAATTTCTTCTAGAAACTTGCACTCGAAGATCTCGTATTGATCATTATCCAGTTCCGAGTACATGATCTCTTCCTTTAACTTCCCTATAATTCATCGGCGTAGTTGAGCTTAGTGAGAAACAAAATGGTCCATTTGCTCAAGCCACTAGTTTTTTAGTTATTTCTTAAAGATCCACAATACCATATTCCAAACCCCTTTTGAAATTTCAAGGTCCTAACAATGAAACCATTTGTTGGAGAAAAAATAGAAACAGGGTTGAGAACCTGGGTTCGGGCACAGGGGCCAACAAAGCTCTGCTGTAATCTAGCACAACGCTGACATTTTCACCTTACCCAAATTGGGCAAGGAGTCTCACTCGAGGCATGTCACGGCCTTAGTTAGATGGGGATTAGAATCCAATATCGAGAGGGATCACATTAGAGAACCAAGAATCAAACAATACTAAATCATTCCACATGTAAGCCTCATCACAACAAGTTAAGCATGCTGTAAAGGAAATACTACTTAAGTACACACATATATAAAAAATTTAAAGAACCAAATTTACATTCAACTTATACGCAATTGTTCCAATAAGCAGTCTTCATCATTAGTATATATCACAATATCATTAGATTAGGCTCAAAGGCCTCTTTTCCAACATTCAGACTCTCAAGACAAATCAATATAAAATCATATGAAATAACAGATACAAAGCGGCTCTCCTAGCTCCACAACCTCCTTTCTCAGTGTTCTCCTCCCTGCTTTTTTACCTATCCTTCATAATCTCTACGCGCCAACCTGGATTGCCAATTCTTTCTTGGGATATCTGCCTTATTCCTTTCTCGGCTGATTTTATTCCTTGGTTGTTGTTGTTCTTTTCCTGCTCGGGTGTGTTTTCTCCTTCCCATCGTTCCTCTGCAACTGCTAGTCTTTAGTGAGTTCCTTCCTCTTTCCCAGCTATTTCTCCCGCAACTTTCCAACGACTATATTTTCCACTTGTCATTAGCCTTTTGGCTTTTCGCCAAAACTTCTTATTTCCTCAAAAATGAAGGCCCCAACAATAACCCCAATACTTTATGACATAAACTTTTCTCCGATAATTATAGATGGTGTAATATATTGGTAGAGCCTACCTTTTCATGGTTTATTTATATAGTACCTTATTTCCATTTGGTGCCCAAGTTGCTTTAAATTGATACACTCAGGAGATTTATTTAGTTTCACTATGGCTATATGATTAAGCCACTTGAATTTCTCTCATTCTTGTTCTATCCAATCCTTAATGGATCTCCTACTATTGAGTTGTAGCACTGCATAACATATTTCTTGCTTGTGATTATGAGCCTAACACTGACTTCAACATCTTCTTGTTTATCTTGTTACTTATACATTGTCTTCAACTAATAGTTGTTCTAACTATCACCTTTGTGACTTGACAACTTTGTTCCTAGAGAAAACATCCCCCAAGTTTCCATATCTTTCATGTGCTCCTTGCATCAAGCATAGGTATATTCCAAGCACTAGAACTAGTTTTCTTTTGTATGACACTCATTTCCTCCATTACATTCTAGCATTATTTTATTATTTTTAGGGATTTTAATAATACAAAAAGAATGAAAAAATAAAATATACCCAAAAAAGATATGGGAGGGAAAGATTTTAGTTGTTAGTTTGTTTATTGGAAATAGTATTGAGTCGTGTCGCCCTTAAACAAAGTACTATGTTGTGAGTCTCTATCTCATCAAATTGGGTTATAGTATGAACTTAAGAAGTCAAACCTTGTTTTTAGTTTTTTACTTTGGCTCATTACTCTTCCATTCATATGGAGATTTTATTGATACCTCGTATGTTGTAGACTTATATCATTGTTCATTCTTGAGTATATACCACCCAAGTCACCATTGTTTTGTACTTATGCTTAAAGGAAGTTAACCTTGTGTCAACCATTCTTATCAAGTCTCTTGACTCATTATGTTGGCCTTCATATTTTTCAAGTATTTTCCAATGTCAAAAATTATTTATATTATCTACTCATGTTGGAATGGAAGGCCTCTATTGAATTCTTACTAGAAGGTCAACTCTTATCGATTGCAACACATTTCTCTTATAGTTTGAACTAGAGTAGCACATTTCCCTATTTTCATCATGGATAGATGACCCTACATTCAAAAGTAAAATTCATTAATAGTTAATGACAAAATGGTTTCTCTTATGTTTGATAACAAGACTTTATTTAGATACTAATATTCATCTGTACCTTTGGTTCCATTTTCATCATTGGTGGAATCCCTCAACTATATTAGTGATTATCATTATTGATACTTAAAGGATATTTTCCATGCACTATTTGATCTAATGCACGCAAAATATATATTCAATGACATTACAATTTATTCATTTGAGTCCTTCCAAATCATTGGCCTTTTGGTTTCACTTGTGTTAGATGATGGGGGATGACTTAATTCCCTCTCTCCATCAAATATTTTCCCATTGGCATTGACTCATTTTATTTGGGAATAATATCTAGATTTCTATTTAGTACTTTTGACGATGCTAGATGTCACCAACATACAGGGGATCTCCCCGATATGAGGTCCCAATTAAAACTCACACCATTTGGTGTAGGAGTCCCATCTGGATATATGGTCTGACCACCATTGCGAAGGTTCTAGAGGTCCACCTTTGTTGCAAAACAAATAAAAGAGATCACAAACACCTCTTCGGGGCAACAAGTATGTAAGCTTTGTGTGACACCAAATGTAGAATGCACAAGAAACTTTTTTAATAAATGAATAAACGTTGATATTTCCTCAGGAGAGAGACCAAGCCCTAGATAGGTGTTTTGAGGTTTGATATTAGTTCCAAGGTTTACTAGTTCAAACCTTAAGGTTGAACTTTGGAGTTTGGAATTAGTAACCTTCTTAAATCTGTCTTTAAGATAATAAAGATCCTCAAGTTTTGCATAGATTAAGGTATGGGATTCTCATTAGACTTCTATATTAATTGATTATCATGCTCATTTCATCAATTATCTGATCGTCATATGACCCTTCAGATGGAAAAAAGCTTATGATATCCTCGTCATTGTTAAAGAATCGCCAATTGGTGACATTATCTAGAATGGATGGTCGAAAAATTAATTATATGGAAACCCTATATAGATTGTAATCCTCTTGTTGTTGCTTCTAGAGACAACCTTGGATTTCTTACAAGGCCAGTGCCTAGTAACATCTATCTTTATATGTCTTATATTATCTTCAGGAAACTAAAGACATCATATACATATTATACACATAGTAATTACAAATATACAAATAATAGCATGGATTGGTTCCTTCGTTCAAGGATATAAGCCATGTATTTCTGGTATCCTTTCACATATACAACTCACAAGAATATAGGTAACAACTAGTGGAGGCCGAGTAATTCGAGGACTTCAAGTTTAACTAGCTTTTGCAGAGTAATGAAAGAAGAGAGGGAGAAGACTAACTCATCACATAGAGCTTGAAACCTCAAGAGTTCTATACTTATCTGAGATGAAGATAGACATATGGATGTAAGAGGAATGGATTTTATGATTCATGGAGGGAAAATTTAAAGATATAATCTCAAAATTACATACATGCAGGTGCATTAACTAGTCAACACAAATGAATCCATGAGAGCATATGAGATATTTCTAGCAACTATAGTTGCATGAAATTAGAGAGGAAATGCGAACATAATGGAAGTTTAGTAGAGAAATAACATATTGTAATACTCGAAGGTTGGAACCGCCACTATTTCATTTATAATTTGAAAGATGCAAATATGGAATTAACATAGCTTTGGAAATTACATCAGTTTTTCCACATAATTCAAAACCTTTTCTAAGTTTTTCTTCTTCCCTTTTATAAGGAAAGGGGAAGCAAGGAAATAAGTTACAAAAATATCTTATGGCTGGAGTTTACATCTGTCTGTATGACTAGTTGTCTCAGCCTGAAGGATCTAATTGTTACAACAGTAAGATACCTTTCTTGAAAATAAAATAGAATAACAACAACAACAATCAAAACAACAAAAACAGAATTAATCAATGAAACTAAAATGATGGTTCTGAAAATATCTCCATGCCACTCTTCTTTGCTGGCCTCTAGTCTAGGCGTGTTTCTACTAAATCACGGTTACTCCTCTCTCGACTGATTCCTTACCACTTTCATCCTTTAACAGTCTTGTTCCTTCTCTTTCACTAGTGGGAGCATTGCCCATCATGTCGATAACAGACTCTGAACACGGTGGCCAACTCATCTGCTCTCCCAGAATCCCTGTAAAACACTATCAACACCCTGATATTTCTGGTGATGCATCTATGGTGTAATATGGAGGAGTGTGAGGATGAGTGGTTTTCGGAGGGGGTTATGATATGTAAGTGGTAAGTGAGGGGGGTGTGAAATAATATGAGAGGGACACGTAGTGGTGGGGATAGGCAAGGAAACTTCTTTTTCACACGCCCCCTCCACTGAAAAGGGAACATTGGGGGGGGGGGGGGGCGCTGGGAGTCATCGATATGGGTGGAGTCAATCTCGGTCGTCTAGAGATAGGGGAGGTTTAATAAATATGTGGCTAGACTGGGACTTTGACTTGTGAGATCATTGATCACCAATTTTTGGGATTCATGATGTCGTCAATGCCATGTGTCACTTCCTGAGTGGTGACACGTGTCACCCAGATATACCCCCATAGAACCCCTAAAAATGTCAGATCTACGTGCCATGTCTCCTTTGTATCACCATGTCATGCTGACGTTAGTTGCCATGTGTCTTTATTGGGACCAATCCTGTGCTGCCACGTGGCGCTACTGGAGGAGAGAGAAAGAGCCCACCTGCCTTTGGTTTTTCACATAAATCCTTTGTTAAATATTTTTCAACCTTCCTATTTCTTGTTGGGTTGTGTTATATTATTTCCACGACTAGCCCATGTAGTTAATCGGGAGGTTAGGGGGGGGCGAAGCCCCCCTTTGTTGCGCCGATTGTGTAGCAAGGGGAGTCACAGGGGGTTTGACGGGTGTAGGTAACCACTCTATGGGGTCTGGGGTAGTGCCCTGGAAAATTTTGTTTTTGGACCCTATATTAGGTTGGGCAAACCTACCTATGGTTTTGTGCAACATTTTCACACATGGTTTTGGACGTGATGGTTTTCAGTCCATGGTATTGGATGCTTCGGCATGTATAAATATGTATTGTAACATTGAAAGGAACATAATGAAAAATCAAGCCGGTAGTCTCGATTTCAGGATCCAGGGAAAAATCTATGTGTATATGTGTTTTATGTGTTATGCTCTCACATTGTTTATTTTTTGTGTTTTAGAATTTGTATGCAGGTAATTTATGTACAAGGTTAAAACTTACATTTGGTATTAGAGCTGTTTTTGTCTTCAAGGGGATGCCTTTGTTGCTAAGGGGTTTCGCTCAGGCTTGCGGTAGACCCTATTTAGTGGGAGACCTACGAAAGAAGATGGTGAGCAATGGAAAGATAGAGATCGAGAAATTTAATGGTCAGAGTTTTGAGTTGTGGAAACTCAAGATGGAGGATCTGTTGGTGGATAAAGATCAGTGGATCGTGGTAGATCTGGGTAATAAACCAATGGGAGTGTCTGATGAAGAATGGAAGAAGTTGGACGGAAAGAAAAGAGCACAATACGATTGTGTGTCT
>APFE030387868.1:63291-119652 GCA_000404065.3 Pinus taeda
AAGTTCTCTTGGTGTAGAGAAACAATGGGCATTGCAAGGCTGGATAAATGACTAAGCTCTCTTGTGCCCCCCTATGGAAAGAAAACAACAAGTGGGAGAATGTTGGGTTGTGTTATATTCTTTCCACAACTAGCCCACGTAGTTAACCGGGGGATCCACCCCCCCGTTGTGCCGATTGTGTAGTAGGGGCAGCCACAGGGGGTTTGAGGGGTGTAGGTAACCCCACTCTATGGGATCTAGGGTAGCACCCCGGAAAATTTCGTTTTTGGACCCTATATTAGGTTGGGTGGACCTACCTATGGTTTTGTGCATGATTTTCAGACATGGTTTTGGACGCGATGATTTTCGATCCATGGTTTTGGATGCGATGGTTTTCGGTCCATGGTATTGGATGCTTTGACATGTATAAATATGTATTGTAACATTGAAAAGAACATAATGAAAAATCAAGCTGGTAGTCCCAGTTTTGGGATCCAAGGAAAAATCTTTGTGTATATGTGTTTTATGTGTTATGCTCTCGCATTGTTTATTTTCTATGTTTTAGTATTTGTATGCAGGTAATTTCTATACAGGGTTAAAACCTATAGTGCTTTCCATTATCATACTGCAACATCATGATATCGCAGTGTTTTCGAGTTGTAACCCTGTTGTCACGCCAATCGCCGATTTGCGATGCCCTGGACCCTGAAACTCCCGATCGCTAATTTTGTGATATTGGCAATCGTTCATCATGATATTTGCTTTGACCTCCCTTGTGGCTACTTTAGAAAATTGTCGATTACGATTTTCAATGTGCTCTCGAACTGCGATATCGATGATTGTTGTTTTACCCTGCCAATATGTCTTGATTGTTGGGACCTGCGATATGTGATTTGCAATGAGTCTTTACCTTTGGCCTTTTCATCTTTGTTTCCTAGCTTTCAAAGGCTAACTTCAATAGGCCTTATCTTCTAATCCAGAATTCCATTTTCGAACTTCCACATACCATTGTGAAGCTCCTCCCTAGAACCATGCAAAGGAGAGGGTCTGATTTAGATTTGAGAGCTTTTGTGGCTTGAAAAATGGCTCCAGACTTCACTGATATTTGACACTTGGGACAATTGAAAACTCATAATGCAGTGAGTGACAACATTGGCTCCAACTAGGGACAGTGACTTGTTGGCAAGGTGCTGAGAACCTGCAGACCAGTAGCCTTCTTTCCATTGGGCATGGAGTCTTCTTAAACAAGTGAAAATTTTGTGAAAGCATAACTTTTAAGCAGAAAACGGGAAATTTCATACGATAATTACAACACACACCAGTCTTTACAATGAGTACAAGATAATACCTTTTAATTCTGAAAATAAAGTTTGAGGAACTGACCATTTACTGGTAGCTCCAACGATTCACCTTCCAAATTCTTGAGTAGGTAAGTATTATTTCATTTTTCTTCTGAAATATTGAAAGGGCCAAACCACAGTGCATTAAATTTTCTGTGCTTACCCTTTTCTTCCCGTTAGACATCCCATCAGAGAACTAAGCCTCCTGGTTGAAGAGGTTGATCCTTGTCCTTTTTGTCAAATAGGGATTTCATCTTCTGTTGGTAATTTGCAAATTTAGTCTCCACATGTTCCCTGTTTTCATGGAGCTCCACCAGTTGGTTTATCCTTCACGTCAAAGCACTTGGCTCCTCCTTGTCTTCTTACAGTAACTTCACCACTGGCATTTCTAAGTGGATTGGGAATACTACAACCTTACCATATACAAGTTCAAAAGGAAATTTTCCAATGGAGCATTCAGGAGTTACTCGGTTGCCCTAGAGTGCAAACTTCAATTGGGTGTCCCAATTCCTTTGATTTTTGGTGATGGTCTTCTTCAACACTCTCACCATAGTTTTATTTGAGGACTCAGCTAAAATGTTTCTCTGGGGATAGTAAGTAGTGGAGTTCCCTATGATGATATTGAATTTCTGATAGAAGCTATTGAATTTTCCTGATTTGAAGACTTGGGCATTGTCAGTGATGATTTTGACGGGGAAACCAAAATGTGATAATATGTTCTCCTCCATGAACTTAATTACCACTGAGTCTATAGCATTTCTAGTTGGGATGGCTTCTACCCACTTGGTGAAATAATCCATGGCCATTAATATCCACTTATGCTAGCCACTAGAAGGTGGGTTTATCTCTCCTATGAAGTCTTATCCCCACTACCTGAAAGGTTCATCCACATGCACTAGGATTAGGGGAAAAGGAGAGAGTTTTTGTCTCTCAGCAAATACTTGGCACTTCTGACAAGACCTGACTTGTAAATGCACCTCTCCAAATAGTATAGGCCAGTAGAATCCTACCTTGAGGATTTTGTGAGTTGTGGTCTTCCAGCTGTAGTGACCTCCACAAACTCCCCCATGAAATTCTTCAATCACTTTATGGGTTTCACCCTCCACTAAGCATAACAACAAAACTCCCACCAGGTCCTTCCAGTAGATTTGACCATTGGGTATGATATACTTTTGAGCTTGCAGTCTCAAAGTCATGTACTTAGATTTATCTACCCCTAGTGGGAACCTCAAGAACAAGATATAATGGATGATATTCTTGTACGAGGGTGGACCCCTATATTTAGCACAAATCTTTTGCTCTGTTGTTTTAACCCCATTCTGCTGAAATTTTTCTCTGCCTTCCTTTGTTATCAAGTTTATTCCTAAATCTTGGCAATTATATTCTGATAAAATCTTGGCCAACCCATGACCCTTTATGAGCTTAGTAGGCTTTATGTCTAACTCATATTCCTATATCTTTGCTATCCACCTACCCATTTTTCCTTCACTATATCCTTGCACAAGGATGTCCTTGACCTCTATTGTGGGGACAAATATTGTCATTTCTGATTGTACCACATCCACTTGAAATGCCTTCAGAGTTTTGACTAGTGCATATGCTTGTTTCTCGAAGATGTTATATTTCAAATCAACATCCCTCAGGACTTGGCTGAAGAAGATGATGCACTGCTCATAACCATCTTTATTCTTCTGTAGTAGAACTACAACAATAGTATGCGGAGAAGCAAAAGAAAAGATATAAAAAGGTACAGAGTAGTTAGGGATGACTAGTACTGATGCTCCAACAAAAGATTATTTGATTCTTGTAAAAGACTCTCGAGAGTTAGGGCTCCATTTGAATTCATTCTCCTTTTTTATCATATAAGTGATACCCTTCACTATTTCTATATAGTTGGGTGTGAACCTTATCAAGAAATTAATTCTCCCCAAGAGGACTTGGACCTCCTTCTTATTTCTGGGCAACGGAATTTGACTGATAGCTTCGACTTGCTTAGGGTCAATATTCACTCCTTGTTATGTTACTATGTGTCCTATTAGCTTCCCTTCACTAAAGGAAAACTGAGAATTCTTGGGATTTAAATACAACCCATACTGCTTGCATTTCTCAAAGGTGAGCTTTAGGTGGAGGATGTGTTCTTCATTGGTTTTAGAGAAGATTGTGATATTGTCTGGATATACCACTACAAACTTGTCTTGCTCCCCTACAAAATCTATATCCATAGCTCTCTAAAAAGTGGCCCCTGCATTCACAATACTGAAAGGCATGGAAGCATACATGAAAGTCCCCCAAGGGGTGGTGAAAGCAGTCTTTTTCTGATCATCAGGGTGGACTGCCACTTGGTTTTAACCAGAGAACCCATCCATCATGGAAATTTGAACTGATCCCACCACCTTTTGTAATATATAATCCATCTTGGGCAGTGGATAATTGTCTTTCAAAGATTCCCTATTAAGGTTGTGAATGTTGGGTTGTGTTATATTAGGTGGGCGAACCTACCTATGGTTTTGTGCATGGTTTTCGCACATGGTTTTGGGCGCGATGGTTTTCGGTCCATGGTATTTTGTAGATCCGTTCAAGGGAACTACGATTATATTCTAATCCAGGGTTAATGGATTGGGGTTTATGGATGCTTCGACATGCATATATATGTATTGTAACATTGACAGGAATATAATGAAAAATCAATCTGGTAGTCCCGGTTTTTGGATGCAGGGGAAAATCTCTAGGTATATTTGTTTTACGTGTTATGCTCTTGCCTTTGTTTATTTTTCTGTTTTTAAAATTTGTATGCAGGTAATTTTTGTATGGGGTTAAATCCTACAACAAAAATTTACGCATAACCTTATTTCCAAATTCTTTTTTCAAACTGGGACTAAATTGGCCACCCACTCTAAGTACCTTAAAGACACTATGATTTTATCCCATAGAAGTTTCCGCACTTCTTTTTCAATAGATGGGAGTAAGAGTGGATTAATCTTCCTGAGCTTCTGCTTGCATGGTTTTATCCCACTCTTCAAAGGAATCTTATGTTGTATGATGTTAGTATCAAATGATTTTAAATTCTCATAAGACCAAGAAAAAAAATATCCTTATAGGTTTTGAAAAGATTTAAATACATTTGTTTTTATCATGACGGGATTCCCTTTGATAGTTGGACCATCTAGGGTTCATCTTCTGGGCCAATATTACAATCTTCTACTTGCTTTTCCATCTAAAAGCCATATTTTGGAGGCTACATCATTTGGTTAAATAATTTTTTAGTGGAACTAGCCCACGAGGAATAGTATTCCCTTCCAGTTGTAGAATTTTATGTTCGACCACCGTGTTCTCGCACGAAATTGGTTCTTGGTCTGCCTCTTTTTCCTCTTCCTGATCAATAGTTGAGCTTGTGAACTCCCCAACTACTTCTATAAACTGCTTGACTTGCTCATCATCATCAAATAACTGCCAGTGCTTGACATTATTAGGTATAGATGGTATGTGTTTGACCTCCACCTTGTACCTGAAAGCATATTTTGAGGAGATTTGAAGTTGCTTGCTGCTACGACAAGGGAATCAACCATTCTGTTTTCTTCTGTGGGCATAAATTGGATATTAAAGGCCTAGAAGAAATTATCAATTAAATCCCATACTTCATTTCGGTAAGTCCACAATCTAGGGTGTTTGGCCTGGCACTGATTTTGGATCTACTTTACAATCAGTTTAGAGTCTCCATGCACAATTAAGAATTCAATATTAATATTCCTTGTTGTTTGTAGCCTGAGGAGAAATGCTTCATACTCCGCAACATTGTTGATTGCCTTAAACTATAGCTTGAATGGGAGGGGTATTAAGCTACCCTTAGGACTTACCAACAATACTCCTGCTCCATTTCCTTATTTTGAATTAGCTCCATCAAAGTATAATTTCCATACTTTGTTTTTATCTATGTGTTGGTCATCTAACTGCGTCATTAGATGTACCTGCATTTCTTCTAAGATGGTCTCATCTTCATCTAAGACCATGCAGGAGAGGTCACTTTATTTTCCATATACATGAGAATTTTTAGAACCTTCAGCTAGGGTCACAGTCTTTACAAATATGGAATCTCTGTACAACCTCCTCTCTTTGCCTCCAAAAGTGGGAATAGTGGCATAAGTAGATATAATTTTATAGAGCCCCCCACCTTGGAACCCCCAAGACGTAGATAGGAGCATACCAAATCTAGGGGGAATATCTTCCACCACTATGTCCACCAGTACACTCTTCATAGGGATCTGGGCTAGGTTTACCACCAGATTTTTTATCATTCCCAAGCATTTAACTCTCTTAGAGTCAAAGGAGTATATGTCCTTGTAGGGTCTAGTGATCTGCAGGCCGAGTTGTTCCATCATGAACAAGGGAATGAGGTTATGGGAGGCTCGAGAGTCCAACATACAGTTGTGCAATAAGAGGTCATGGATTGTCAGGGTCACATAGAAGGGTGCAGTGGAAGAGTCAAGTTCTTCAACATGAGGCCCAAAAACAACCATTGGTCTCTCTTCTTGAAGGTCTAAAAAATCATGGGTTTGTACTGAAGTGGATGGAAGCATGATATGAGAGAATTGAACTTTATACTTGGGTTGTTTTAGAAGTTTAGTTAGGGGAACATAGATCTTTACTTCTCAAGTTCCTTCTAGAGATTGAATGCAAACTGGCCCTTTTCTATGCCTCCTAGCTCTACTTCTTTTTCTTTATTGCCAATAATTTTTATCAAAACGAGTGCCTTCTATTTTGTATGTTCCTTAGACTTATTGCATTCATTATTTAAGGATGCTTTTACTTTAGGTGGATTACTGTTCAACTTCCATTTTCCTTTATTTAATACTGCGGGAGTATTTTGGGGAGTAGTTTCCTCTTGTTGTTCAATTTCCCTCGACCTCTTTTTTGAAGATCTGAGGTCATACTTTTGATGTGTATGTGCTTGCAAGAAATCTACAAATTGTTTACAATAATCCCATATGACCTCTTCATTTGCTGTCGCTCTATCATGATGCATCTCATGGTGAACCATGTTTTCTTGTTCCTCTTCAAAGAAGGAGGAATATAGGCTTCCTTGTGTCTCATGTTTGTTCATCTGGATCATCTTCTAGATACAGAGGAGGATGGATCTAATCGAGTTGATGTTTTATTTCCCTTTATAGTATTTGCAATGGTGGCCTTTGGTACTGTGGGTTGTACCCTTGGTTGTTACCTTGAGTGTTCTATTTAGGGAGATTCTTGTTCTCAATCTCAAGCTTCACCACTTTGTGCGATAAAATCTTAACAAGCTTCTCCATTTATTCCCACTTTAGATTTGGTGATTCTTTACCTTGAAAAGAGGAGGATGATTCTTCTTTCCCCCTTTTCTTCACATGAGGATTATGTTTTCCTCTTGACTTCCCTGCCGAGGTGAAATTTTCTTCCACCTCAAGAGTGTCCACTTGGAGTTGATCTAAAGTATGAGACTTCCTCTCTCTCCGGGTAAATCCAAATTCAGACTCAAGGGCTCCCACAAATACTACACGAGCAGCAGCTTGAGTAGGCTCTATCTCAATGGGCAGGTTATTATACTAATTATTGAATATTTTTATGAACTATTATATATCCTCTTCAGGCTTCTTCCTTATAGCATTCAATTCGGTGAAGACATATTCATGATCTCTCTGCTCACCCCACTTTTCTGTGAGAGATTTTTTGAGTTCTTCCCAAGTGGTGATAAATGCATTGGGTAGGGCTTTGAACCATTTTTTGGATTCTCCATCAAGGGATTGCAGAAAGAGTCTCAGAACCACATCCATCTATTCTACATTCAAATTTTCAGCAAAGGCACAAAACATTTCAATGTGCCTCTGTGCAATATTTTCATCTTCCCCATTGAACCAAGGCAAAATCTTTAGGTAATCTTGGGGCATAGAACCTATGGGTTGAGCTAATTCAAAGGGGGAATTTTTATTCAGTAAGAAAACCAAAACAACCATCTGGATTATTGGAGGGGGATTGATATTCGCTAGAGGGGATTGGGTTAAAGCCATAGGGATTGGAGTAACTAGATTGAGAGCGATATGACTAAGTGTATAGTGGATATGGTTGTTATTTAGGACAGGTTTACATTTTTCAATCTTAGGAGGATGAGGAAATGAAACAACAGGAGTCTTTACTGAGATTTATTCCTCTTTGATCTCTGCTTTGGGGTCACGATGCTCTAGATTTTCTTTTGCAGGGTATGTAAGGACCTTAGGAGTTAGATCTAAGCCATGAATGACAATGTGTTGGGAGATGGATGAGGAAGCTTCAAAGAATGATGAGACAGTAGTATATGTAGTAGGAGTTCTATCCTTCCAAACTCTCTTGGAAATTAATTTCTCTGGATCAGATACAAAAGGGTTTTTTTGCTAAGAGGTATTTGAGTGAGTGTGAGGCTTTATAAAAGCCAGGAGTCATGAAGGTGATAAGGATGCAATCAGAATGTCTTTGCTCACCTACATAAAGAGTGCTTCACTTGTCATATCCCAGGGGAAAAATCCTTCATTAAGTTCCCAGGCAATGACGCCAAAATATGTTGTCGCTTCCAAAGATAGCCTTGGATTGCTTACAAGACTAGTGCTTGGTAACATATATCTTTATATGTCTTGTATGATCTTCAAGAAACCGGAGACGTCATATACATCTTATACCATAGTAATTACAACTATACAAATAACAACATGGATTGGTTCCTTCATCCAAGGATATAAGCCATGTATTTATGGTATCCTTTCACATATACAACTCACAGGAATATAGGTAAAAACTAGTGGAGGCCGAGTAATTTGAGGACTTACAGTTTAATCAGTTTTTGCAGAGTATTGAAAGAAGAGAGGGAGAAGACTAACTCATCACATAGAGATTGAAACCTCAATAGTTCTATACTTATCTGAGTTAAATATAGACATATGGATGTAATAGGAATGGATGCTATGATTCATGGAGCGCAAATTTAAAGATACAATCTCAGAATTACATACAGGCATGTGCATTAACTAGTCAACACAAATGAATCCATAAGAGCATATGAGATATTTATGATAGCTACAATTTCATGAAATCAGAGTAGAAATGTGAACATAATGGAAGTTTAACAGAGAAATAACATATTGTAATAATCGACGGTTGGAATCACCACTATTTCATTTATAATATGAAAGATGCAAATATGGAATTAACACACCTTCAAAAATTACATCAGTTTTTCCACAGAACTCAGAACCTTCTCTAAGCATTTCTTCCTCCCTTTTATAAGGAAAGGGGGAGCAAGGAAATCAGTTACAAAAATATCTTTTGGATGGAGTTTGCAGCTATCTATATGACTAGCTATCTCAGCGTGAAGCTTCTAATTGTTACATAAATAAGATACCTTTCTTGAAAATAAAACAGAATAACAACAACAACAATCGAAAACAACAAAAACATAATTAATCAACAAAACTAAAACGATGGTCCTGAAAATATCTCCACACCACTCATCTTTGTTGGCCTCTGGTCTAATTGTGTTTATGTTAAATCACGGTTAATCCTCTCTGGGCCGAATTCTTGTCACTTTCAACCTTTAACCTTTAACAGTCTTGTTCCTTCTCTTTCACAAAGCGGGAGCAATTACCCATCATGGCCATAACAGACTCTGAATGCAGTTTCTAACTCATCTGCCCTCTCAAAATCCCTGTAAAACACTATCAACACCCTGATATGTCTAGTGATGCAACTATGGTGTAATATGGAGGAGAGTGAGGATGAGTGGATTTCGAAGGGGGTATGAGTGGTAAGTGGTAAGTGAGGGGGGGGGGGGGAAATTGATATTAAAGGGGACGTAGTGGTAGGGCTTGATGGGGAAACCACTTTTTCAGAACCCCCCCCGCCGATAAAGGGAAACATGGCAGGTAGGGCCCAAAAGGCCTGGGAGACATCGATCTGGGCAAAGTCAAACTAGCCTGTCTAGAGATGGGGGATGTTTTATCAATATGTAGAAGGACTGGGACTTGTACTTGTGAGATCACTGATCTCCAATATGCGGGATTTATGACGCCATCGGTGCCACATGTTGCTTTGTGAGAGGTGACACGTGTTGCCCGGATATACCCCCATAGGACCCTTAAAAATGTCGGATCTGTGTGCCACGTCTCCTCCGTACTGCCACATCACGCGGACGTCATCTGCCATGTGTCTTTCTTGGGACCAGTTCGGTGCTACTATGTGGCACTATTGGAGGAGAGAGAAAGAGCCCATCTACCGTTAGATTTTCATAGCAATCCTTTGTTAAATATTTTTCGGCCTTCTCAATGCTTTCCACTATCATATCACAACATCGCGATATCGCAGTTTTTTGGAGTTGTAACCTTGCTGTCACAATGATCACTGATTTGCGATGCTCTAGACCCTTAAACCCCCGATCGTTGATTTTGTGATATTGGCAATCGTTCATTGTGATACTTGCTCTGACCTCCCCTATGGTTACTTTAGAAAACCGTCGATTGCAATTTGTGATGTGCTCCCAGAGTACGATATCAACGATCGTTGTTTTACCCTGCCGATATGTATTGATTGCTAGGACCTCCGATATGCGATTTGGGATGAGCCTTTACCTTTGGTCTTTCCCTCTTTGTTTTATGGCTTTCAAAGGGTAACTTCAACATGCCTTATCTTCTGATCCAACAGTCCATTTTCGGACTTCCATATACTGTTGGAAAACTCGTTTTGAGCACCATGCAAAGGAGAGGGTCTGATTTAGCTTTGAGAGCTTCTGTGGCTTAAAAAATGGCTTCCGACTTCACTACTATTTGGCACTTGGGACAACTGAAAAATTCATAATGCAGTGAGTGACAACATCTCTGATGGTATACGCTTGGATGCTATATTAGCCATAAGGTCAGCGTTTCCATTTTGAAGTCTAGGTATAGGAGAGATATTGAATGCTAGAAAATGTGAAGTAAGCTATTGGACTAATGATTGGTAATGTTTTAAATGTCCATAGAGACAATGAATGGTGTTTCTTACTTGCTTTATATCAAGTTATAAATCTCCAAAAACTTGAAGATATTTGATATCAAGTCCTATTTCTTTATACAAACCTTGAATCAGTGCCTCATATTCAGTGGTATTATTTGTGCATTCAAATTCTAACCTACATGCTAGCATGGTTTTTTCTCCTTCTGGACTAATTAATATACAACCGGCTCCTACACCATGATAGGATTTAGATCCATCAAAATATAATGTCCAAAACAAAGTTTTAACTAATGGCTTATCTACAAGATTTATACATCTGAAAGAATTTGTTTGAGAAAAGTTCTCAATCTCAAAAGTAATATAGTTATCCAAAAAGGGTGACTTTTGTGCATTGAAATTTCCTAAAAATGATTCAGCAAAGTAGTTTCCAATGATATTATTGTTAAAATATAATGGCTCATTTTCATCTTCAAAACCGGTTACTGTGTGCTTCAGATGCTTTTCTTTGTCAATTCTGATTTGATTTAGTTTCCCATTGTAAGGGAGCCACATGTGAGACCAACCTATTACAAAACATTTGTGGAGCTTTTCAGACCAGTCTCTACTAAGAATTAAGCCATAGAACTTGAGAATATCAACAACTAATATATATGTTACTTGACAAACGTTCTGATTAGAAGAGTCTCTAATAGTGACTGAATTCCTTTCTCCTAAGACCTCGACTTTTGTTCTCTCAAGTTGCACAATGTGAACAATTTTTTTGCGTAAAACATTTAATTTAGTGCAGAATATTCTCGACATTATGTTTGAAGAGGCCCTTGAGTCTATTAAGCAATTTTGAATATTTTTATTGAATATTTCATAAGTCAAGAGGAAAGGGGGAGTATGTGAATTGGATCTGTCACCAATTAAGATAGCATCAGTAGGATCAACCTTATTTGATGAATAATTGGGAGGTTTGTCCATTCCTCTAGTAGCTTGGGATATCACAACAACATGAAGAGGATAAGTGGGAACTGTGTTCAATTCTTTCAGTAATATCTTTTGTTGGTGTTTAAGATTACTGAGCTCATGAAGGGAGATATTAGCTATGGTTTTCTTCATGTCCTCTACTATGTTAGACTCCATGGTGTCAGTACCAAGGTTTTAGACGAAGATGTGTTGGGTTGTGTATATTCTTTCCACACTAACCTACGTAGTGAACCGGGGGGTTAGAGGGGGGCGGAGCCCCCCTTCGTTTCGCGGTTGCGCCGCGGGGGTCACAGGGGGGGGTATTCCCCCTGTCCGGGGGGTTTGGGGGTGGGGGGGGGGGTGGGTCCCCTTTACGGGGTCCATATATTAGGTTGGGCGAACCTACCTATGGTTTTTCGGTCCATGGTTTTGGACGCGATGGTTTTCGGTCCATGGTATTGGATGCTTTGGCACATATAAATATGTATTGTAACATTGAAAGGAACATAATGAAAAATCAAGCTGGTAGTCCCGGTTTTGGGATCCAGTGGGAAATCTTTGTATATATGTGTTTTATGTGTTATGCTCTCGCATTTTTATTTTTCCCGTGATTTAGAATTTGTATGCAGGTAATTTTTGTACGGGGTTAAAACCTACATTTGTTATCGGAGCTGTTTTGGCTTCAAGGGGATGCCTTTGTTGCTGAGGGGTTTCGCTCAGTCCTGTGGTAGACCCTGTTTAATGGGAGATTTGCAAGATCGATTCTGTTGGTGAAAGAAGATGGCGAGTAGTGGAAAGATAGAGATCGAGAAATTTAATGGTCTGAGTTTTGAGTTGTGGAAACTCAAGATGGAGGATCTGTTGGTGGATAAAGATCAGTGGATCGCGATAGGTCCAGGTACTAAACCAATGGGAGTGTCCGATGAAGAATGGAAAAAGTTGGATTGGAAGGCAAAGAGCACAATACGATTGTGTGTCTTAGATTCACTATTGTTAAATGTATCAGGGGAAGCTATGACGAAGGCTTTGTGGGACAAGTTAGGGAATTTGTACCAATCTAAGTCTCTGGTGAATAAATTGTTCCTGTGGAAAAAGCTGTGTAACCTGAGGATGAAAGATGGAGACTCGTTGACAAAGCATCTGAATGCATTTAATACTATGGTAAGTCAATTAGCATCTGTTGATATTAAAATTTCAAATGAAGATAAATGCATCAGTTTATTGTGTTCTGTACCAGATTCGTGGGATAGTCTGGTTATTGCAATAGGTAGCAATGCAACTACCTTGCAGTTTGATGAAATAGTCTCATCCTTGTTGACGGAGGAGATGAGACATAAAAATATGGAGAGCTAAAATGGTGATGCCTTGTCTATACGAGGACGGTCCCAGAACATAAACAAAAATAAGTCATCGAGTGGGAGATCTAAATCTTCAGGAAAACCGATCAAGGTGGTGTGCTGGAAATGCAGAAAGGAAGGGCACTAAAAAAGGGACTATAAATCTATATCTCCTGACAAAGGAAAGGGATCTGATGATGATCCTTTTGCAGAGGCGAAAACCACCTCAGATGAAGGTGGGGATGTGTACTTGGCTTCTTCAAGTACACATGTAGATCATGAGGCATGGTTGATTGACTCAGGTGCATCCTTCCACTTCACTCCCCATAGAGAGTGGTTCTGCGAGTATGAGAAATATGATGGTGGTGATGTCTTCTTGGGGGATGACAGGAAGGCTAGAATCATTGGTCGCAGAAAAGTAAAGTTGAAGTTGCAAGGTGGAAGGGTTAGAACACCTCGGGTGTTCTGCATATTCCTGCATTAGCAAGAAATCTGATTTTTGTAAGCAAGTTGGATGATGCAGGCATTAAAACAATGTTCGAGAAGGATACCTGCAAAATGTTTTGGGGAGTACTGGTATTAATGCGGGGAGTTCGGATTGGAACTCTATACAAGCTGCAAGGTAGTAGTGTTATTGATGGGTGCAATAGTTTTGTGGTTCTTGAAAGTGGAGCAGAAAATCTAGTGGTCTCTGGAGAGAAGACCATGTTGTGGCATCAAAGACTTGGACATATTGGAGAGAAGGGCCTTCGAATACTTCATGGTAAAGTTATGGTAGAAGGTATGAGTAATATCTCTCTGGATATTTATTTCTATGAAAATTGTGTATACGGGAAGCAGAATTAGGTGAGTTTCCCCTCTGGTAGTAAGAGGGAGAAACATATATTAGAGCTTGTGCACGGTGATGTGTTTGGACTTGTGAAGGTTCCAACACTGGGTAAGTCTGTGTACTATGTATCATTTATATATGACTTCTCAAGGAATACATGGATATATTTCCTTAAGAAAAAATCTGAAGCTTTTGACAGGTTTAAAGAATTTAAGGCTCTCGTGGATCATCAAACAGAGAAGAAGATAAAGGTGTTGAGGATAGATAATGGTGGAGAGTTTTGCAGCAAGGAATTTGAAGAATTTTGTAAGAAGTGTGGTATAGCATGACAAAAAACTACTCCATATACACTCAGAAAAATGGAATTCCAGAAAGAATGAATAAGATGTTGATGGAAAGGGCAAGAAGCATGCTCAGTGGTGTCGGGTTAGGACAAGAATTTTGGGCAGAGGCGGTGGATACTGCATGTTACCTGTTCAACAGGTCACCTTCATCAACATTGGAGGATAAGACTCCACAAGAGGTATGGACTGGTAAGAAACCCTCTCTTTCACATCTAAGGATATTTGGATGTGATGCATATGTACATGTTCGAAAGGAGAAATGAACCAAGTTGGATAGTAAATCTGAAAAGTGCATCTTTATTGGGTATAAAGATGGTTTAAAGGGTTATAAGCTTTGGAACCCAGTAACAAGGAAGGTTGTGTATAGTTGAGATGTGATGCTCAGAGAGGTGAAAGATGTTATTAAACATGAAGTCCAACCAAAGGAACCTGAGAAGATAGAGTTTGAGCTAAATGAGGAAGAATCAGACTCTACAACAGAGGAGGAATCAGAAGATGAAGAGCCACAAACTCCGGTTGTGAGAAGATCAGCTCGAGAAAGAAGGTAACCAGAAAGGTATAGTCCATCTGCTTTCTGTTTAAATTTTGCTTTGTCTGTTACTGATGATGATCCCAGAACTGTGAAGGAAGCAGTGGATTCAGAGGATGGAAAACTCTGGAAAGAGGCCATGGTTGATGAAATGGCATCTTTGCACAACAATGAGGCTTGGGATCTGGTCGAGTTGACGGCTGGAAGGAAACCCATTGGCAGCAAATGGGTGTTCAAGAAGAAGACAAATGCAGAAGGGAAGGTGGAGAAATACAAAGCTCGGTTGGTTGCAAAAGGTTATTCCCAGGTGCCGGGAATTGATTTTGGTGATATTTTTTCTCCTGTTGCCAAGGTAACTTCTATTAGATTACTTTTATCTGTTGCTGATGCTTTTGATTTTGAGGTAGAACAGATGGATGTGAAGATAGCATTTCTTCACGGGGATTTGGAAGAAGAAATCTACATGAAGCAACCTGAAGGCTTTGCGGTGAAGGGTAAGAAAGAACTGGTATGCAAGTTAAAGAAGTCTCTGTATGGGTAAAAACAATCACCAAGGATGTGGTATCAGAAATTTGATACATTTATATGGGGACTTGGCTTCACCAGAAGCAAAGCTGATCACTGTGTGTATTTTAAATTAATTGGTGACCGTGTTATTTATCTGGTCTTGTATGTGGATGATATGTTGCTGGTTGGAAATGACAAAAGAAATTATCCATGATTTGAAGACCCATTTGTCCTCCAAATTTGACATGAAAGATCTTGGTGCTGCAAACTATATTTTGGGCATGGAAATTAAAAGAGATCGGACAAAGAGAAAGCTCTGGTTAAACCAGAGGAAGTATATCGAGACAATATTGTAGAGATTTAATATGCAAGATAGTAAACCGATGAAGGTTCCTATTCCTATAGGTGTGAGGTTATCTATTGAACAGTGTCCCAAGACACAAGAAGAGGAAGAGAACATGTCCCGTGTTCCATATGCAAGTGCAGTTAGTAGCCTGATGTATGCAATGGTCTGTACTAGACCAGACATTGCACATGTAGGGGAGTATTTAGTAGGTTTATGTCAAAACCAGGGAAGGAGCATTGGACAACAGTGAAGTGGGTTTTCAGGTATTTGCGTTGCACTAGTGATTATGGTTTGTGCTACCAAGGAAGACTAGGATTGGACAGAGTGTTGGATATTTGTGGCTTTGTTGATGCAGACTGGGCTAGAGATATGGATCAGAGAAGATCTACAAGTGGGTATGTGTTTGACCTATTTGGAGCTACAGTCAGTTGGATGAGTAAGAAACAATCTTTAGTGGCACTATCAACTACAGAGGCAGAATACATGGCAGCCACTCATGCAAGCAAGGAAGCAGTTTGGTTGCAGATATTGTGTTCAAGTATGGGGTTAGTACAGGGAGCTATAAGGATAGATTGTGATAGCCAAAGTGTAATTTTCTTGGCAAAGAACCCTGCTTATCATTCAAAGACAACGCACATTGATGTTCAATATCACTTTGTGAGGGATATGATAGAAGACAAAAAGGTATTGCTGGTAAAGGTGGACACTTTGAAGAATACTGCAGATGCATTGACAAAATATATGAGCTCTGAGAAGTTCTCCTAGTGTAGAGCTACAATGGGCGTTTCAGGGATGGAAAAATGACTAAGCTCTCCTATGGCCCCCTTGGGAAAGAAAACAACAAGTGGGAGAATGTTGGGTTGTGTTATATTATTTCCACGACTAACTTATGTAGTGAACCAGGAGGTTAGAGGGGGGGCGGAGCCCCCCCTTCGTTGCGCCGATTACGCAGTGGGGAGGTCACAGGGGGGCTGTAGCTCCCCCTGTCCAAGGGGTTTGAGGGGGGCAGATAGCCCCCCTCTACAGGCCCCGGGGCATTGCACCAAGAAAAAAAATTTTTGGACCCTATATTAGGTTGGGTGAACCTACCTATGGTTTTTAGTCCATGGTTTTAGATGCGATGGTTTTCAATCCATGGTATTGGATTCTTCGGCATGTATAAATATGTATTGTAGCATTGAAAGGAATATAATGAAAAATCAAGCTGGTAGTCTCGGTTTTGGGATCCAGGGGAAAATATCTTTGCATATGTGTTTTATGTGTTATGCTCTCACATTGTTTATTTTCTGTGTTTTAGAATTCGTATGCAGGTAATTTCTGTACGGGATTAAAACCTACACTTGTAAGCCTTGGTTGGACAAATGCTCTAGAAGCCTGATGACAATTGTAGGTTGAGTTACTAGTCCTGGAAGCCCTGGCTAGAACAAACGCTCTAGAGCCCTAGACAACTTGGGTAGAGACCAATTTGGTGATGGTTAGTGATGTCATACCATGAGGTGGAATCACCAGTTGAGGGTTGAGGTGGTTTAGCCTCTAGAAGCCCTGGATGGTTTTGATTGATATGTTTTATGAGACCCCACATTCATGCTTGGACTATGGCACGAGGGTGACTGGCTGAAAGAAAGATTTGGTTCATCCTAGTCTACGATCGGGTGGTTTGTGGAAGTCCCATACCTAGTTGGTTTATGCAATCATAAATACAAGCTCCCTTTGTACTTGGTATTTTATGGGTAAATATACTTGTTATATGCGCTTATATGGTCGTTATATCCTTGATATTTATGTTGGTTATATGTTGGTTATGAATGAGTTTTATAACAGTGAAAATGTATGGCTCTCATCATGTCTTGGTTAATCAATGAATGTACAATGAATATATGGCTTAATAGATGGTAATGCAGTGATTGTGATGAGGCATCAATGCTTCTTACTGATCGTCAGATAAGTATGAGATCCCTATGTTCAGATCTATAGTTTAAACCTATAGAATGCATATTTGTGACATGTTTGATGAAATACTTGTCATGGATAATAGGAGTCTAGTCAAGTCCTTGTTCAAGTAATTGAATTTGTATCATTGTTCCAATGTTATCTTTCATTTCTGGAAGTTTCATGGAGTTTTGGGTAGTGACTTGGGCCCTGACCCTGAAAAAGTGGCACAAAATTTAGATTCACAAACACAACTACCTGGGAAAGTCCCCATTTGCAGGCGTGCCCATGCTGTGGGAGTGACTATAGGGTTAGAGCACTGATGACCATGTTATGGGAGTGACTGAGGGTTTAATGCAGTAAAAGGTCAGTTTGTCTCAGGGGCTAGTCACATGGAAGGTTTGGATGGCTCCTAAGGGTTCTCCTTTATGTCTGGAAGGTCTATGTAGTGTGTTTCGTCGATTCCACTTCCTTAACTAACACATGGGGAGTTGAATCATATCATAGTAACTCTTTGTCACATGTTTACCTCGGTTGGCCGGTTACTTGGGTAGATGTGGGAGGAGGGCAATACATTCATGTTCAGGGGGAGTTGAGATTGTAAATTACTATAGTTTACTTTCTGTATGTGGATGATGTAAAGAAAAGTCATGTATGTATGCAGTTTCTGAATTAGACAATTGCATATACATATATGTGGTTGGTACATATGGCACATATTTAGGGGGAGCTTCCTATATGCCTTCACCATTATGGTCTTCTATTTGTTGCCATTGGCTTGGTGTAGTATGTTGGTTCAGGGGGTGTAACTATTATAGCTCTAAAAGATCCTTGCTGGCATTTTGGCTCCATAAGCATGTCTTGTTGCATATCTTTTCTCATGTCTAGATTCTTCTATAGTTACTACTGGGAATTTATATGTTATAATGCTGCTATCAAATATTCATGTTGCAGGTTCCTATATGATATATGGAGGTTGCTGATAACTATCATGATCTTACAACCTCATTGTTGAGATCCTGGTTTTGGTTATATATACATCATATATGTCCTTTGATGTAAAGTTCATGTGGAGACCCATGATGTAATTATTGTAATATTCAGTCATGTATGGACTATTGGGATCAAATCATGCTTTGTATGCCATCCTATTATTTTGGGCAATTGATGTAATAATGCATAAAAAATGTAAAAACAAATGTTTGGGTATCTGATGTAATTGTGAGTCAATGGTGTCATTTTTGGTTGAGTCATTTAAATATCTTCAACACATGCTCAGGGGGAGTATGGTAAGTATGAAATTTCTACAAAGAGGGCCTTCATTAAACTTTTGGTCCAACCTTTTCCCTTGATGTCAAAGGGGGAGGGACACATTGTGTTTGGGAGAAGCATGCTTGAAGGAAACCTTGGTATTTACAGGTGTGTTTGCAGGTTTTACACATGTTTACAAATGGTGACCAAACACCAAAGTGGTTGCCATCAAGTTCAAAGGGGGAGATTGTTTTCATTATGGCTAATGTGTTGTCCTTAATGGAAAAATACTTGATAAAGAAGTCCCCATTATGGTAACAAGATGATTATGAAGGCTGGTACAGATGTGACAGAGGCAATAGACAAAGGAATGTCAAGTTTAGAGATAGATGAATTATAAAGGTGAAGTTTGGGAGATTATACGCAGATCCTATGCATAAGGGTTGCGTACATATGTAGGAATTGTGAAGAAAAGTCGTGTACATAATCCACACCATAGTAACTTGAATACCAGGGGTCTTTACCATAGTATTGGCCCATAGTAATGAGTGCATCAATGGTTATTTGATCCTGTCAAAGAATACCAATGTCATTACTAAGGGATTGGCCTAAGGTATTGACTAAGGCTAAAACTATATAAGGAGATGGAGATCAAAGTGTTGGGGATGCAAGTATTGTGTTGTCTATGAATGATTTTATTTGAAACACTTGTGCACCATGGAGCAAGGAGAAGTCTCAAATCTAAAAGATCTACATATATTGACATGTTTGCTTAGTTTATTTACTTGCTGCAAATGTTTAATATTGATGAAACTGTTATGTTATGATCTAAACGATTTATTCAGAAGTGTGTGGTCAAGGTTGCAAAAAGTGAAACTGTGTTTGCAACAAAAGTTATCAGATCTATATGTAGGTATGTTTGGTGCATACATACACATATCCACCTTTGAAGGGTCTCATATATATTATGTAAAATAATTCATTCAATATGTGCATATTTGTACACGGGTGTTGTGCATGGTAAGCGCGTACATACACAAATTTTGTTTATGAAGGTCACGTACATAAACTAGGGTTTGTTCTACTAATAAATGTTTAAAAATATGATGATTGATGGTTGGTTTACTTGCAATTATCTGTTAATGATGTCTTTATTATGATTGAAGTGACTTGGTTGAACTATTCAAGAAGTATATGATTTGTAATTGGTTCAGAAATGTATGATTGATTCTATGATCTGTAGCTGGTGAAATGGTATGTGAATGATTCAGTGATTAATGATTTCAATGTTCAGTATTCTGAGAACTTTACGTAGGTATGATACAGAGAAAACATGTATATACACGTGTTTTATTCAGTACAATCGCGTACACAATTTGATCATATTATTTCTGGTTGGGTTTTGCATTTATTTCCTTAATACTTGAGAATTTCAGTTGATTTACAATGTGACAACATCTCAGATTTAGTGCCTTAGTTTGTTTGGGTTTATGGTTGATATGGGTCTAGGTGGTCTACAAATTGGTTTGATGATAGTCTTACAGGTGGATCTAGTTTGAAACATTCTGAAAAGTGGTCCACAATGAGCTGAAGGTAGCAACCTTTAAGAAGGGGGTGTAGATCCCTTCCAATAGGTGTTGGAAAATGAGAGAAGGTTGTAGCCTTTTGCAAGTGGGTGCCCGCATACTAGTTAGAGTCAGCGCTAATACAATATTGTAAGAAGTTTTCCTTTATAGTAAAAGAAGAATATTGAGATGACGACAACGATGGTCTTTTCCCACATTGGTTTTCCACCTAAAATCTTGGTGTTCATGTGTGTTGATATGTTTCTTGTGTGTTGATGATCTATCTGCTTCTTACTACTCATGGTTACTAATTAATTGATGAATAATGAAGTAATGATGCATTGATAAACAAATGATGAAATTAATGATAAATTAGTTATCTAGATATATGCGGGTTGCATTAATCACAGTCACGTACATATGCTTGTTTCCTCAATGAAAGTACCATACATAAATAAGAATAAGAAATTGAAAAACTGAATCGTGTAAAATAATGATTCACCCCCCACCTCCCCCCCTCCCCCCTTAGTATTTTTCCTAACACTCCATCTCATTCTTTTAGTGCTTCTAAGATAATATCTTCCAAGAGTTTTTCTAATGGCTCGAAGAAAGGTAGAACACTAGAAATGTAAAGGTAGATTAGGAAATCTATCCCATATAAGATCCGAAGAGAGAGAATTAGTTAAAGGATCAAGGAAGGAGTCAAAGGATTCATAAATAAACTAGATTTTCTCCAAAACCAAGGACCAAAGTTTAAAATTAAATCTCTATCTTCAACAAGATCAAACTCAACAATTAAATAACCCTTTTCATTGGGGTAAATAAAGACCTATTCTTATAAATAAGTTGTCCAAGATAGTGAAATCCATTTATGAAAATCAACTAAATGAGGCCAAAGGCCATTGAAATGACAAACAAGCCCATTTTAATGGTAGAATAAATTCTAAAAACCAACATCTTCCACTCCGGTGATAGTGATTCTGTGAGATTCCTAAACAAGGAGAGAAGGAGAATGAAGAATATTCTCCACAATAGTGTCGAAATAAGCTTTTCCCATATTACCATTAGGAGGAAGAGAGCAAAATGTGTAACCATTAGCCATATTGGCAATCAAAGAACAAGGAATGTGCATATTTTCTCCCCTAGTTCCCAAAGTCACTAAGATAGACTTATGGATGAGAATTCAACAAATTAAAGGAGGAGGGAGTTGAGGAAATGGACATAGTCACTTCCATGCTTGGAATAAAGCTACCAGGAATGAAAGACCCACATTGAATTGAAGCCCCAAAAGACATAGTAGAGAAAACACACTCCAAAGAAGAAAGAGAGGCCATATGAAGTCACATATGAGCATCAGAGAGACCACGTACATGGCTAGGGAGAAAACCCTAGCCACAATAGAAAGAACCTTAGACTAGCTACCCTATACAGAAGATCTAGACCACCAAACCCAATCATAATTCATCTTATAAACCATATAAATTATTATTTTAAAATAACATTTAAATTGTTAAAATATTTTTATATCAAAACATTTTATAATGTTTACTAAATATAATATTTTATATAATAAACTTGTGAAAGGTGCATTTTGGTGCAATAAGAGTCACTTTGTAAAAGATGGTATATTTCATTAATTTGCAAATTATTTTAAAAATCCATTAATTTGTAAATTATTTTAAAATTTATATTGAATCATCTAAACTACAACTATTATTAATTTAATATAATTTTAAGGCATAGTCTAACTAATGGACAAAATGATTTTTTTCACCAAATCATATAATTTCAAGCAAGGTTGTGATTTTTTGTTGTTTAAATACATTTTTAAATGCATAAATTGATCCTCTTCTCGTGGCTCCTTTTCCGGAACAGAAATCTCTCTTGGGAGGTGCTTCCAAAGAAAGGATGGCAGGGTCCGGGTCACTGCGTTATGTGTCAGAATGCTGATGAGTCAAATTACCATATGTTCTTTCAATGTCCTGCTTCACAACAAATCTGGTATGAACTCTCTATTTCCTTGGGTTTTCCTCACTTTGGTTTTTCCTCTGTACAGGACGGGTTTATATGGTGGAGCGAACAGATAGCTCCTTGGCACTTTATGTTCACTTTGGTCTGTTGGTCCATATGGAAGTGGAGGAATGAATCCATCTTCAACTGCTCCAGGAGGCCAATGTCTTCTCTTCTGCTTGGCATCAAGGCTTACCTTGATTTTCTGGGTTGAACAGGCTTTCCATTCCTGCAACATCTATCTTTTTTGCTTTCTTACCATGTGTAAAGATGCTCAGCAATTTGTGGACTTTCATGATTTTCATTACATGATGTAAATGTTTTGCAATTATTTTGCAAAATATGGTCACGCACCTGCAGCACAAAATGATTTGGTTTTTTGAATGTACCCTTCACAGCTTTGAATCCTTCAGGATTTTGTGGCACTCTGGTTCTATTACATAGACCTCTATATGTAACTTATATTACCTTAATATAAAAAAATATGGTTTTTTCTTCTGAAAAATTGATTCAATACCAAGCATTGGAATGATATGACTTAAACAACCTAAACTCAAGTTTTTAAAAAAACTTTGTGATATTTTGGTTAAAATTAACCAAGAAAAATGCCCTTAAAAAACCATTTTCCTAATAAGTTAGACTAATTTTAAGCATGTTTTATTAAATTAACACAACTACATTAATAAATATGGTTGACATATTCAATTTTTTCTCTTTTAAACTAGCACACCATTTGCTTGATAAACCCATGTATATACACCATACCATTTGTTATTTAATAATTTGCATGATAATTTCATAATTATATTAAGAAAATGTGAACATGTAAATATGTAATCATATAATGCCTTTGCATAGTAATTTCAAAATCTTACTAAGAAAATGTGAAAAAGTAAATATAAATTTAGAAATGCAAGTTAGTCAATATTTGATCTATTAATATACAATCCACAAAAGGAATATGCCAACTAATTTTATTTATAATCATAAAATACAAATTTAGATTTAAAAGGAAATTAATTTGACTATTTTCAATAAAAAAGATATATAGTCTAATTAATATACAAAATAATCTTTTTCTAGATGGTTTTTTTTTTTCCTTGACAATTCTCTAAAATTTTAGAGAGATTTTTAAAAATTACAAGTTTAAGTTATTTAATTTATAAAATTTAAGTACTTTAAGAAATTTTCAAAGTGTTAAATTCATTTATACATTCAGAAAATGCATTTTACATAATAGAAACTCACAATCTCACTTTGAAATTGTATAACAAATTCAACTAAAAATATTTTATTTATTAATTTAACTACTCTTAAATAAGTAACTATGGAAAAAAATATTTAATTATGAAAATATGCATTCACTTGTACATTCTTGACAAAATCTTGAACATGTGTCCATACTATAAATAAGATGAATATCTTAACCTCATGAATGAGCCCACACATATATAAATAAATAAATAAATAAATATCTTAACCTCATGAACAACCTCATGAAATAGCCAAAATCGAAAGAACGAAAAATAGAAAAAAAAAAAAAAAAAAAAATCTTAACCGGATGGATACTAATCGTCAAATCCCAATAACTTACACAGCAACAAAATTTCAAACAAATTTATGGATTCTGGGGCTTGCGGTCTTTATCACCTGGGGAACTGGGCAAGCATGGGTTGATACAAGAGAGCAACTGTTACCAACGTGGCAGTGACAAAGCAGGACAACCAACCTGGATCGCTGCCGAATTTTTCTGGTGGCCGTGAATGCGGCCGTTTTTTCGCCTCCCTATCCTACGCCATGTTGTTGCCCGGGAACGCTGTGAAAATAATGAATACACTGATGGCCCAGCGCAGTAATTAAAGAAATCATGGAACCCTTAACCGCGGAGCAAAAGCGGGATGCTGCCTGCCGCCCTCCAGAATCAGCGGCCATCCCTAACCGGGAATTCTTCATAGATGCCATCATCCCATTTTAAATTCTCGAGCATGGTGACCAAATCAAATGTAAAATAATACAGCGATTCAACGAGAATTTTGCTTTGTTCCAACATTTGTCTTTATTTCTCCCTATATATATGCTCTTTGCCCACAGAAGAATCACAGGTTCTTAGATTGTTCCACTAGAGGTTTTGAGTGAATGGGAACAATGGGCACTGTACTGAAAATGCAATTTGTAGCTCTGTTCTGCCTTGTCCTGCTAAACATCTACACCTGCAATGGAGTGACACCATCCATGGAGCCACCTCGGGGAAATAGGTAGGTAGTTAATATCTTATGTTCCTGGTGCTTTCAATCCTATTGGCAACTGTATATTGTGCACATTCTGGACGAGAGCTTAATGCTGTTCATGGTGATTCTGATTCGTGTTTTCAAGATTTGATATAGTTAGACTTTCATGTCTGCAATTTATGTTATTTAGTCGCCCTGGTGAATATGTCTGACGGGTATGTTCGCTGTTTCTTCATTGAATTGAATTCCCAGCCTGAAGTTGAAAAGCAGGACATACGAAGGGAAATATGTGTATCAGTGCAAGAACGGAACATGGGTCCCAGTCTCGGCCAGTGCCATGCTGGTTAACATCTCGGATTCCAAGATTTCTCTAGGAAATTACTCTTTCGAGTATTCTGCAGCCGAGCCGAAGTTGGTTGGGACATGGTATCTCCGTAACGATGATGCTGATGCTGCGGAGTCAGGATCAGTCACCAGCATTGTGGCAGGTATTTCTTAAGAACTATGCATAGATTCTGCAGCTATGGAAATTATATTCAGGCTGGCTTTCCAGAAACTGCTTGCCTGCCTTTTGTATGTCTAACATCTTGAGGTATGACAAGGAAAGTCCATATTGATGTCTGGGCTGATCATGTTAGTAGCACAAAAGTGGTTTATAAATCCTGAAACAAGTTCAGCTTTACATTTATTTATACTTGAGGGGTTTCTTTTCGAAGGAAATGCACCTCTCTTGAAATCCATGGGTATTTCTCTTCATTCTGACTATGGTATGCAGGGTAAACCATGGCTTCTTATCCTCATTTCAAGAGTGAAACCAGGGTAAACTAGTTGATTGCAGTTTTGCCAGCCTAAGCCGGTAGGCCTGCAAGATTCAAAGAGGCAAAGATTCACAGAGGCTCACAAAGCGGTGAGCCTGGGGACTTGACCTAGTGAGCTCCACTTGTAATTCTCAACACTCAACCAGTTAAACTAACCCATCAGGCTATTAGCTCTTAAAATGTACTGTGAATTGGCCGCTTTAGTTTCTAGCAGATAGAGAGTATCCAAAAAAGCATTGCTATTCCATATTTTGTTATTGAAGCACACCTTCAATATCTCATTCTCTTCCCTCATATAATGGGCCTTTGTCGGCATAGGTATCAGATCTTAGGGGTACTGGACCTCGTCGTGGGATATAACACAAATCAATCTATTATAAAAATGTCAATGCCACCTCTCCAGAGATCGAATTCGCAGTATCCTTCGGTTTCTGGCTTTCTCCCTGATAGATTGGACCTATGCCAGGTTTGAGGGGTAACAGACCTCTTGGGACTTAACATACATCAAACTACTAAAAAGCCTTTATATTTGCAGAGATCAGAGTCTTAATTTTCTTCAATCTCTTCCTTTCTCCCCTCATACGTTGAACCTGCTTTGGCCGAGGTGTCAGTTCTGAGGGGTAACTATTTCACTAAAGTCACTTGAGACTTGCAGAGGGTCTTAATCCCTCTGAAATTCATGTGATGTAATGAAGACAATTTGAAAATCCCCGCCTCTTAGTGCATCCAGCATGCAGCAGTCTCCATTTGGTTTGAAACTAATTTTTTAAGTGAACTCTTGCAGCAATGCTCATTTCTTCATTCCAGACATTTTCCCTTGCATCATTGTTTTACCATTTATCAATTTTGCTCTTATCTGAAAATGGTTTTTGTTTTTAGCAGATGTGTGACTTGCTCCTGCTGCATCAATTGTTTGTGTACGCATTTACTATATCACAAAATACTTCATTGCTCTGTTTGTAATTGGAATTTGTTCTTCAAAACACAATTTGCTGACTAGAGCTACATATTCAAACAATTCATCGCTCTCTTTTTAATTGGGACTAGTTCTTTAAAACACAAATTGCTGACGAGAGCCACATATTCAGTTGTCTAAGATCAGAAACCATATCGTGGTTCCAGATTGCTCGTTTGATGTTAAGGGTATGAAATATTTAAATTCCTGGAACAATATTTTCCTTTCATGGATACTAAATACTCATTATTCTGTTTGACTTCAGGAAACGAGATAGCATCAATGTCAGGTTCAGATTCTGGAAGCATCAAGCAAGTTATTGCAGAAGCCAGCTTCCATAAAAGCTTTGGGGCTGCATATCGGGTGTCCTATATTCAGCGTCTGAACACCAAGGGTGGCCTCCCTCCACCAAACAAAAGCAAGTACTGCTCAGAAAATTCACCAGTCATAGTTCCCTTTGAAGCAGAATTCTGGTTTTACACGCAGGACACAATACCTCCATTGGCACCTGCTACCATTGCAGTGCCAGCCTCCGATCGTGCAGTGGTGGAGGGCTTCTTTTGCCAAGGCATTATAGACTACTCTTATGATGGTTCTCAGTGGCAGAGGAAGAATATGCATGGCAAACTATACCTTGTGCCTGGAGGAGATGAGGTTGGATCCTTCCACATGTCAGACAAACCAGATGGCCATGGTGGCAGATTCTCCTTGGAGACCTATAATCCCAATGGTTGGCTAGTAGTTGGGAAGATTATTAGTCACCCTGTTAAAGTCGGAGATGATTCTATTCCATGGTCCCTCTTCAAAATCACCAGCAGCAGTGGAAATGTGTATGCTTTTCTTTGTTATACTTGACTTCAATGGCTTTTTTTGGTTCTTTCACCCAAACTTATCCCTCTGAAACTCATGCCATTCCAGTGGTATAAGGCCACACCAAACATAGAATGCTTAATACTGTGGAGCTCACCAGTGAACCAATATTTTCAAACATTTCAAATAATGTTTCCATGATTTTTTTTCTATTATTGCAGCTGATTTCTATGGAATTTAACTTTATAATTTAATCCTTTGTTTGTTTTGGTTAGCAGAATTGTTTTTCAGCTAAGATTTTCGTGGTTTTTTCTTCAACTTTGTGAAAATGCAGGTCACTAGTGGGACCATTCAGCTATTATACAATGGTGGGAACAAGAGGAGGAGTTCCTCCAGTGTCTTCAAACGTTACAAAGAAAGGGGCTTCATGGGCAGGGGTATTCAGTTGTCAGTTCTGGACGTACAAGCCTTGTTCGCCTCCATTTTGCTGAATATGAAATTCTTCTGCCTTTTTGGTCAAGTTGGTTGTTCGTGGAAACTTTGAAAATCACAGAAATTGCAAAAATATAAACTAATAACATGTGCAGAGGCAGGCTTGAATGGCATACTTTTGAGAAAAAGTGGTTGCCATAGTTTTTGACAAACTTATTTTATATTTTATGGTGATCTTTTTTTTTTAATAATAATTGTATTTTGTAAATCTAATGTGTATGTGTATAGGTTTGTTGAGTTATGGATGTATATTTTCATGAGTTGATATTGTTCATGTGAAAAATAGTTAATATTGTAATAAATTAAATGTATGTTTACACATTTTGGTCACAATTTTCAAGTATATTTTGCTATTACAGACACTCTATTACTGAAATTATCAATAATCAAATTGGGTAAGGAAATCTATGTTATTAAAATTGAAATCTTAATTTTTTTATCACTAATTAATTGTGTTTTTTATCGCTAATTCTCTCTTTCTTAAAAGTTTATCACGTGTTTGAAACAAAAAAGAAGCCGCCTTTTTCTTGTCATGGATCACTTTATGAGTGGGTTGGTATATTGGGTACGGTCTATAGTGTTTGTCAATGGTTGTGATTTATTTATTTTCCACTACATGCCAAACTATACCGTGGCAGATGACATTTTCACATTCTATAACTTATAAATGTCAAATCATATTATTAAAGTTAAAGTTATAAATGCCAAATTCCCTATCGCTTTTAAACGTCAAATCATATTATTAAAGATAAAGTTATAAATGCCCAATTATATTAATAATTCAATAATGGAAGTTATGAATGTCCGATTGTGCTATTATAATTCATAATGGTTATAATCACAATTATGCCAAATTATATTAATTTATAATTTATAATTTCACAATTATATGATATTTTGTTTTTAGTTTTATTATTTTAGGTCATTTTTTGAAAATGGTATTTTGATGGTAATTTTAAATAAAAAGTGGTTGTAATTTTGGTAATATATTATGATGGGATATTAATGAAGTATTATGATGGGTATTAAATAAAATTGATAATAATACGAGTGATAATTGTTATGCATTATAGTTTTTGTTTTATTATTATTAATTAATTGATGAAAATGGTATTTTTGATGAGATTTTTAAATAAAAAGTGGTTGTAATTTTGGTAATATATTATGATGGGATAGTGAATGAAGTATTATGATGGGTCTTAAATAAAATTTATAATAACAAGATTAATAATTGTTATGTATTATAGTTTTTGTTTTATTATTACTAATTAATTGATTTTCTCGTAGAAAGTTTTTTGTACAATAGAAGCTTTCTACACACGCATTTGTTCTTCACATATTTTCCCTTTGCACAACTATATTTTCATTCAATAATTCTTTTTGGTCGGTCATTGACATTTGAAGTTGTTATTAATGGAAGCTTTCTACATACGCATTTGCTCTCCACATACTCTCCCTTTGCACAACTATATTTTCATTCAATAATTCCTTTCGGTCAGTCATTGACATTTGAAGTTGTTATTAATTGATGTGGGTACCAGATGTTGTGGGGAGGAAGCATTGTTCCAATTGGGTCAAAGATGGGTTGTCTTGCTTAGAAATGACAACCTAACGCTTTCAAATATGTGTAGAAAGATGGTGTGTGGAAGGACAGTTTGTGGAGCAAGGAACATAAACCTCTGCACTCACAGACCTCTGCACTTCGATGAGGCATGATTATTAAAAATACCATCTGCACAAGCTTCAACGATAATGTTAAATGAAAAGAAAAATATATTAAACCTTAGTTTGTGTAGGAGAATGAATATAAATTCATCGTGTAGAGCTAAATTCATCTCCACCATTGCATTTCCACACTATAATGACGACGGTCCTCACCCCGTTGTCAAATGTGTATTGGACACTTGGTATTACATGTTTGACATGTACGATGTCTAAGTGTCTCATTTTGTTATAATTATTTTTAATTATAATTCATAATTGTTTTAATCATGGCAAATTATATTAATAATTCAATAATTCATAATTATTATAATATTTTTAATTATAATTTATAATTGAAATTAGGAATGTGATCGTGCTATTATAATTCATAATTGTCATAATCATTTTTAGTTTGTATTCATAGTACTTAGATAATTTAATGATGGTAATTTAGTGATGGTATTTATAGAGTTATTATTATAATTCATAATTATTAGGATGGGAAAACGATGTGGAGAGCTGCCTGGAGACGACACCGAGGAGGTCGCCGATCTAGCAACCAACCAGGGCGTCGCTGCTGCTATTACCCACGAATCACTGCGATACACTATATGGACCTTCCGTCTGCCTACAGAGTAAGTTCCACTTACTCCTGGTGAACATTCGCCCCTGTTTTTGCGACGTGGCTACCTGCGGACATCCATTCTTGCATGCCTCTCCTACCTGTGACACATAACACTCACCTTTCCTGGCCTCCATCTACCATATATACTGGTACTCATCTCGGCATTCAGTTTTTTCGCTCCCTCCTTGCGCCGTCTGGCGCAGGGTACCTTTTCTGAGCCTCTGGTGCCTCATACTTCATTCACTCTCAGAGTCTCATGCATTAGAACTGTTATCTTTCCTACTCCTCCTCTCCGGTTTTTTGTTGGCGGTTCTGTCATTATCTTCCTCGCTGTGTCATTTTCCAGGTACGCTCTCGTTTTTTCTGTTTCTACTAAGTTATTTATCTTAGATTTTCTATATCTGGGTTATAATATGATGACATACTGTGGGTTGATAGATACATGAATATCTATTTTGAATCTTCTTTTTAACATGATTTTTCACGGATGTTCATATATGGTTTGGATTCCTGTCTGGTTATGTATTCTTATTGTGGCCTTCAGATTACTGTACATTCTTCTTGTTATTTTTGTGGGTTTCATACTTTTCTTGTCTGTCTGGAAGTGCATGCATCACTTATGCTAATATGCTTTCTGAATTTTTACAATCCCTGAGAGGTCTATTTCGTATCTACAAGCCCTGCACTGATATTCGATTCAGAATTGGGCATGGTGGTGCATTTTCACCATATATTGTTGTTGCATTGACTGTCATGGGGTTTCTACTTCTTAGGGGGTCATCTTCGACCATTCTTCGGCTCTGCTATTCCTGGTCTCGACCGCTCTCCTTCCTCCGCTCAGTCCTTTTTCCGGTTACGATTTTTATCTTTTTCCGATGACTGGACCTACTTCCTTGTTGGTCTATTTATGACATGATCCCTTGGGATTGCATTGGACAGTCTCTATCTGTCCATTTGGGGATCAGAGTTGTACTATTCTGATAGATTCTTCCATATATGGGCTTATATGCCGGCGGCATTCGTCATCATCCCTTATTGATTCTTGCCATCTCGTCCTATCTGCCTCGATTATTGTCATTTTTGTCAGTTTCCGGTTCCTTTATCCTTCTCGAGTCTTCGTGACCATACTCTTTCCCATACGGTCGATCATTATCGAGGCTTTTTTTCTATCCAGGCTTTATTATGCAGACCTTTTCCTTCTCTGTGCATCTGTCATTCCGCCTTTATCAGGTACACCATTTTTGAACGTTATCTCTGCATTGCATAAGCTCTAGTCCTTTATTCTCCCATCTGTCGTTATTCATCTTTTTATGGTTGCGGCATCTGACTCATCTGCCACAGAGGCGATGATTCGGGCCACGATACAGGCCGAAAAGTCATGGGCCCCAGATCGACACGTGACCGATCGGAGATCCACATTGGATCGTTCTGCTATTCATCATTCCATTCACGGGTCTTATGCTGGACACGGTGTTGGTGCTTCGCGGGCTCGTTCTTCCCACGAGGATGCTGGATCACACAAGACATACAACAAATCTCTGGTTCCGGCTAAGTCTTCGGCCCCCCCTCCTGCCATTGACTTGGACAATCCTCACCTCTCCGAGAGGATTGACAGTTTACAGAAATTAGCCCTCATTGGTCACTGGCATTTTCTAGAGATGTGCGATGAGGAGATGCGGAAATGGATTGCTGTCCATTGGAAGCCTGTGATTGGATATTCGCCCATCATTTCCCATCTCATGAAGGACTGGTACTGCTTTCACTTCCTCGACGTTGCTGACACTGATATTATTCTTCGGGGTCCTTGGGTCTATAAGCGGAGTTTCCTTGCCTTCCATCGATGGTTCATTGGCTATGATCCCTTAAAAAACACGCCTTCTCATAACCTGATTTGGGTTAAACTTCCGAACCTGCCTTTGGAAATGTGGTCCAAAGAGATTTTAGAGATCATTGGTAATTCTATTGGTCAGTTTATTTATGTTGACCCGTGGTGTATTGGCGAAAAAGACAAGAGAATCGCATGGATTCTTATTGAACGAGCTTACAGGGGTGGGTACCCGGAACATATTGACATCACTTGGCGTGGCATGCGGATCTCCCAGCGATTGGACTTCTGGGGCATTCCTTTTCGATGTGCCGCTTGCCACAAGACTGGGCATCTCATTGATAAATGTCCCAGGAAATATGCCCTCAAACGTCGGATTCCTCATCAGAAGATATCTTCTTATCGATGCCTTCCTGACTCTGATGCATTCTATGTGCCGCCGCCTATTGACCCTTATCATCCTCTGCCTATATCTCCATGTCCTTCTATATCTCCTGTCGGTTTTGATCTGGGAAGGGTCAATGATTGTCTCCCACAATTGCACACATCTCTCCATCCATGTGACCCTATTCCCGAGCCGAAAGACGACCCTGCCATCCGATCTCCCTCTCCTATTCAACTCGGAGATATCACCATGGGCTCCCTCCCCATTTTCATATCTTCCTCCTCCCCCCCACGCTCATTTCACCCACCGTCAACTAAGGGGAAGGAACCCATCTCTGCTGTTACACCTGCTAATTCTCCCTCCTCATCACCCGCCAACCTTTTCGACAGTGATATCGACCTCCTCCTCCGCCATAAATCCGTGGAATTAGAACCCCTTACAATCCACAAGCCATCTGACCGTGCCTCTCCCACCATCAGTCCGGCATCTGCAAGGAATATTACTGTCCAGAAGACATCTCGTGGTGGCTCTCGCCACTTCCGCGGTCGATCTCACATTCCTGAATGTGGGGTTTGATCTTTATCTCTGGTGGATGTCCCTATTTATGATATGTCTTCTCCTCAGACTCAGCCTCTTAGAGCAGATGTGGTTGGACCATCTAATAAATGATGGATATTGTTTCCATGAACATTCGGGGGCTCGGTGCAGGCCCTAAATATCTTGCACTAAAACATATTTTCTACTCTGCTCGTCCGAAAATTATACTTATCCAAGAAACTATGCATGACAGGCTTTCATCCATTTCATATTTCCGGAAGATGTTTCCTACATGGTATATGGTGGCCATTGATGCAATTGGTCATTCTGGAGGGCTTGCAGTTTTGTGGAATCCCCTATGGCTTTGCGCCAATGCCTATAAATGTTTTGCGGGCATTATGATCTCTGCTGCTTTCCGAGGGCACCGCCTCCCCATCAATGTTCTTAATACTTACGCTCCATGTTTGCATAGATTTCCTTTTTGGGATCGGTTCTTTTCTTCGGATCTTTGTGAGATTAGGAGTCTGATGATTGCGGGGGATTTAAACTTCACTCTCTGTCCTGATGAAGTTTGGGGTGGTGGCAGGGAAATGGATCCGCTTGCTAATTTCTTAAAGAACCATCTATTGAATAGGAACCTCATTGATGTTGCTCTTTCGGTTCTGTCTCATTCACGGGACAATGGTCAATCTCGCAGCGCTTATATTGCAAAGCGTATTGACCATGTTATCATACATGCAGATATTCTTGACTCTATGGGTATGCCCTATCTCTCCATTGGAAACGATTCCATATCAGACCATCGGCCCATATATGTTCAATGGCGGCACAAGTGTTTCAGTCAGCATTATCCTTTTAAATTCAACAGGACTTACTTGGATGATCCGGTTTTTCTCCACATTGTTACAGATGCATGGAATGCCTCTGTTCACAATGGTTCTTCATCTCCCCCATCTTTTAGAGAGCGGATGTCATATGTTCGAACAAAAGTAAAGTCATGGAAATTGGACAAAAGGAAGCGCGACCGTTTATCTTTGCAGAAAATTCAATGTGAGCTGGATCACATATACAACTCCATTGATCCTAATTCCCTCTCTTTTGGTACCAGATGTCTTATTGGCGAGCTTTCCCGTCTCAAGCTTCAATACTTAAAACAGGATGAGTCCACATGGCGGCTAAAGAGCAGAGCGTTATGGCTCAAGGAGGGGGATCAGAATACTAAATTTTTTCACAAATTCGCCAATCACAGAAGAGAGATGAATGCTATTTGGAGAATCTGTGACGGGAAGGGGGGTTATCTCTATACCCAACAGGAAATCTCTGATGCTGCCCTCAAACACTTTAATCAACAATATAGCCGGGGGAAGGGCAGCGCCATCCATGACATTTTATGGGGCATCAAATTATTCCCTACTATGTTTGATGATGCTATTAATGAATCTATATACCAGCCGATTACTGAGGACGAGCTCTATGGAATCCTCAAGGCTTTCAGCAAAGACAAATGTCCTGGCCCTGATGGCTGGACTATTGAATTTTTTATCCATTTCTTTGACATCATCAAAAATGATCTCATTCAGATGATTGAGGAGTCCCGCATCTCTGGGCGCATTCACCCACACATTTCATCCACACTGATCTCTCTCATCCCTAAAAAGAGAGATGCGGATACCTTTTCCGACTTCAGACCGATCTCCTTGTGCAATATATCATTCAAGATTATTTCAAAGATCATCGTTGAACGTATAAAGGGCACCTTTGCCACACACTTATCAAAGGATCAACATGCATTTCTTAAGGGACGTAACATTTTGGACGCTGTGGCATATACTCAGGAATGTATCTTCTCCATGTTCTCTAAGAACATTGACGCGACTGTACTCAAAATCGACCTGCAAAAAGCCTATGACTGTATAGACTGGGGCTTCATCAGATGTCTTCTGGCGAAAATTGGCCTGCGGTTTGAGATGATCAACTGGATCATAGCATGTATTGAAAACGTTAAATATGCCATTAATATCAATGGCATACCATCTCCATATTTCCTTGCTGAAAGGGGACTACGCCAAGGTTGCCCACTTGCACCAATCATTTTTATCTTAGCTATGAACACTCTCAGTTTGCACATTTTCAAGGCTGTGGATGAGCATCAATGTATTCCCATCAAGATTAGCAGGCACATATCTCTATCTCACAATTTATTCGTGGACGATGTTCTCCTATGCGCAATGTTACGTCAAACATCATGGGACTGCCTATTTGACATTCTCAATAATTTTCAAAAGGCCACGGGTCTTGTTATTAATAAGTCCAAATCTATTTTATATTATAATGGTGCAGATATGGACTTGATTAATAGAATCGCTGCCATGTTTGGTGTTCTCTCTTGTCCAATCCAAAATGGGATTACATATCTCGGCTTCCAACTAAAAACAAATAACTACTCGGCCAAAGACTGGGAGTGGTTGATTGAGAGATTTTATAAAAAAATATCATCATGGGAATACAGGACCCTATCACTGGCTGGTAGAGTGATATTGGCTATGGCAGTTTTGTCTCAGCTTTCTGTTTACTGGGCTCACTTGTTCTACTTACCTTCAAGCATCATACAACGACTCAACAAGATTACCGCAAATTTCATTTGTGGAGGATCGTCTGTGCATAAAAAATTCCACCTTGCAAAAATGAAGGATATATCAATTCCTAAACAGTATGGCGGATGGGGTATCAAGGATCTACGTCAATTTGGATGTGCGCTTTTGTGCCGCTCCTTGTGGAGAGGCATTTTCGGCAGCAGCCCATGGAGCAATCTAATCCGACAGAAATACATGAAGGGTAGGAATATTGAATTTTGGTACAGGCTTGGGGTCATTGGGCCTCGGAATGGATCTGCCATATGGCTCAACATGAGGAAGATTGAAACATATTTCTTGTCTTGATTACGATGGCGGATATACACTGGCAGCAGTGTTCTCATTGGTATCGATCCCATACTATGCGGTCATGGCGACTTACATATCCCAATGGATCTCACCACATATCTTCAGCGGCATGGATTTTTCACATGGAATAAACTCATCGCAGAATGGCGCGACACATCACCAATTTGGAAAGATGGATCAGCTCTCAACCTGCTGGATATATTGGATGGAAACTGGATATCCATCAAGGACACACTATCCCGGGGAGGCTTCCATCGTCATGGTCCTGTTGATCATCTCATTTGGACTGTTTGCAGTATCCGGAGGCCTGTTTCCGTTAGAGACATATATACACATATGATCAATCACAGATTTCCTGATTCTAAAACACTTTTCCTGTTTATTTTTTGGAAGGCGGGATGTCCTCTAAAATACATCCATTTTGCGTGGCTGGTCTTCCACAACAAGAACCTCTCTTGGGACAACCTCAGGAAGCGATTTTGGCATGGTCCTAGCAGATGTACAATGTGAAAATCAGATGAAGAGACCAATCTACACATGTTTTTCAAATGCCCTTCCATTCTACGTGTCTGGTATGTATTGACAAACACTTTTGTTTTCCCACTGACTGTTTTTGACTCTTCACATGTAGCTCTCATCTGGTGGAGTAGGCAAAGAGGGAATCGGCGTTTCCTCATTCTCATCTTTCTCTGGACTGCATGGAAATGGCAGAATTCTCGAATCTTCAATGATTCAATTTCGCCTGTTTCATCCATCCTGGACAATATCTTGGCATCATGGAATATGATATATGGATCTGATGGAATTTGACTGTAATGTTATCTTCCTATATACACCTCATATGCTTATAGGACCTAGTATTTACTCTTTTGACTCTCATATATACAGCTGCATACATATATAGTCCTCTTGCTTATGCAATTTGAACTATCATACTTTTATATATCTGATGTGATCTACGGAATATGGACTAGATATGGACTACACATATATGTACATATGTCTTTATATTGACTCAATATAATATATCATGCTTTTTTTCTCCTGAAAAAAATTCATAATTATTATAATTATAATTTATAATTGTTGTAATCATGCCAAATTATATTAATAATTTAATAATTCATAATTGTTATAATCATTTTTAATTATAATTCATGATTGTTATAATCATACCAAATTATATTAATAAATTAATAATTGAAGTTATGAATGTTTAATTGTGCTATTATAATTCATAATTGTTATGATCATTTTTAGTTTGTATTCATGATACTTGGATAATTTAGTGATGGTATTTATAGAGTTATAATCATTTTTAGTTTATATTCATAGTATTTGGATAATTTAGTAATGGCATTTAGAGTTACGATGTTAAATTATAGAATATTTAGTTTTTAGTTTTAGGATATTTGGTTTTTAGTTTTATTAGTTTAAGATGATATTCATTGTATTTAGATAATTTGAAATATAAAGATATAAATGTTTAATTATATTATTATAATTTATAGTGTTAGGATATTTGGTTTTTAGTTTTATTAGTTTAAGATGATATTCATTGTATTTAGATAATTTGAAATATAAAGATATAAATGTTTAATTATATTATTATAATTTATAGTGTTAGGATATTTGGTTTTTAGTTTTATTAGTTTAAGATGATATTCATTGTATTTAGATAATTTGAAATACAAAGATACAAATATTAATTATATATTATAATTTTTTAATTTTTAATATAAGAGATTTGTTTTTAATTTTATATTTTAGAATGAAATTTTATAGTATTTTAGAAAATTAAAGATGATACTGTAACAAATGAGTGTTGTTAATTTGCACAATAATATATATATATATATATATATATATGTTTTTATAGTTGTTCTCGAAGATTTATTTTTATTTTTTGATAATATTATTTTAATAATTGTTTATAATAATTTTCTTTGATTTATATGTAAAGTTTTATGTTTTATTGTGTTTTGATTTTTTTTTTTTTTTTGTTTAATTTGAAAGATTATATAAATTGATGGGTATTTTAATATCATTTTGTTAATGAAAATCTAGCTCTATTTGTGCTATGAGGTCAATTTTACAATAATTTGAATCTTCATGTTTCTGCAAGTTTTAATGTCAATCATGGAGAGAGATTGAGGATGGAAGCATCTTTTGGACTATCTCAATGGGTGTCAACTTTACACAATCCTTGGTGATAGCATCATCCCATTGGTGGACATATAGATCTTCCATCCAACATGCCATGGCCTAGGCTCAAGCTAGTTGTGCAAAAAAAAAAATTAATAATATTCTTGAAATTATCAAGATTTTAAACTCATTTATTTCATTTCATTCTTTGAGTGTACTAATTATATCTAAGAAATCACATATACACACTTTTGCAAATGACTTAATACAATTATGCAATCATTCTTAAATGTTGCTTCAATAACTACTTCTAACATACATTTTCCATGAATGATACCTATTTTTATTAAAGAATAGTTATTGTTAGAATAGTGTTCTATACAAATAAAGTCACACATATCATAATTTCATATGAATTATAACTATTTGTAAACAAATAGAATCATATGTAATTCCCATTAATCAAGAAGAAGTGTAACTAAAACAAAAAGGTTTTTATATCTTGTGTAAATTTTCAACTACTATATATATATAATTAATTTTACTTTTAACTACATTTTCATTAAATTGTGTTGTAACTTCTAATCTCTCCCTACACTTCCCATCAATAAAGCAAAACAAATTTCTTTTAGGCATATTGTGAAAAGAGGAATTGAAATGTAAAAACAAGCTTTCTTCAATAATGTTGGGAATCTTTTTTCTAGACATAAAAAAATATAATAAAAAGTGACTTTTAAAAAGTGTGAAATGACCATTTTCAAGGAAATTTTATTGGAGATCATAATATTATTACATAATATTTAAATACATTTAATATTAAAATAAATTGTCACGAATTGTGACCTTCAAAACATTCAAAATAAAAAAATCAACAATTTAAAAATAGAAAGATTAATAAATTCAAAATTCAAAATTGGAAATAAAAAAAACTACGGACTCATATACACTTTAAACTAAACTAACTATTCCATACATACATTACAAAATTTATATATAGGGATACATATTCTATTGTGAACTAAAATAAATAAAGAATTTATGAAGTTAAGAATTGAAAAGATGTATGTTATAAAGGCGATGGCAATGGTAAGTTTAATTAAGAGCCTAACTAAAATTACGAAATGTTTGAGTAACAACATTTGAGTATGTTTGTATAGAAATAGGGATTAAGGGATTAAAAGTGAGGTTGGATTGAAATGTGATGATGTATCCACACTTTAGCTTTGATTAGGTATTGCATATTAGAAATTTGAGAGGTATTGTTTAGACTTAATACAAGGTGATTCAAAGCTTGAGTATATTATCAATTTATTTCAATTAAGAGTAACTTAAAAAAATAAGAAAGAGTTATCTGGACAAATACAAATACAAGCCTTTTTGTTTCATAATCTCAATCAACCACTTTTTTGAAATCAAAGTATCAAAGAAATAAATGAGTACAACCCACATGAATCAAATTTCCTCTGAAGAAACAAATTTCTTTTAAAGTAGAACCCTACAGTTCAAATATCTAAGGAATGAAGGATTGTATTTTACAATTAAAAAAAGCATAGTTTATAAAGGAAGTAGCAAATGGAACAATATCCTAAAAAGTAAAATTTTGATAAATAAATTCTTACTATGGAGTTAAAATTTTAATAATCTTGTGAAATAATACATGAGATTAATATCAATCATTAATAAATATTTGGATCCTAAACTTAATGGAGTAAAGAATGCTTCAATATAATTAAATTAAGCAATGTTATTGGCTTGAATCCCCCATTGAAAATGCATCTAATGCCCCTTAGGGAAAAGAAGCATGTCATAAAATAATATTTGGGGATGATGGGGATATTCAAATTTAAGAAAAAGAGACATGACATATCCAAATAACATGTCATAAAATAATACCTAGGGATGATGTTAAGGATATTCAAATTTAAGAAAAAGAAACATGACATATCCAAATAGCATGTAATAAAATAATATTTGAGGATGATGGCGGGGATATTCAAATTTAAGAAAAAGAAGCATGACATATCCAAATATTAGCTGAGAAAAAAAGTTATTTTTCAAAAAGAACTAACCATAAAAAATTATAAAAGATTGACACGTGCTTGCTAAAATGCCTACTTACTATGCTTCCTATTTGAAACAAATACCTAAAAATCCACTATTTGGAAGCAAATATGAAAATCCTCAACTTAATCTAGTTGCATTTTTATAGTCACTACCCAAATAAAAAACTTTTTAAAACATTCCTCGAAAGGAAATATTTATTTGACTTAATAAAATGTAACAAATGGTTTGAGAAAAAAAGATTGTTCAAATCATCTATTTCTACACTAAAAACTACCAAATATATATGAAATTGTAAAATTTATTTAATGAAAATTCAATAACCCTCTACTTAATGGTGGAAAAAAAACATTCAAATCATTTACTCTTATAATAGAAGCTACCAAACACATATGAAATTGTAAGATTTTTTTCAATGAAATTAGATTAAATTTATTGAAATATATATGAAGTTTATTTTCAAAATTTATCTTATAATTTTAATGGAAATGAACAAAAAAAGCATTTAAAATATTTTTAAAATAATTTATAAAATATATTAAAATCGTTTAAATAGTTTTAAATGAATTTAATAGGTTAGACTTTAACAATCACAAAAATAATTTACCCATAACCAATTACCTGTTAAGTTATTTGATCAACAACAAACATCATGTTTAAATAACAATTTTAATGTAAATAAATAAAATCTATAAATATGAATTCAAAAAGTATTTTATTAAAATGATTTTTAATTTAATTATATTTTATTTTATTTATAAAAAACTAAAAATTTTTTTAAGAATTAGCGGACTAGAGCATAGATAATTTTAAGGGATTCTTTAATGATTTATTAATGATAAGCATGTTCCTATTATATACACAAATTATTAATTATTTAGATAAATAAGGTTATAGTAATAAAATAAAGAAAATTATTAAATTTATGTCTATTGTGATTAATTTATCACTAAAGACTTTTTTAGGTATATAAATATTTACTAGACATTAGATAGTCTCTATTTAGATTTTAAGGATGATTTATCTAAAAGTTTAGAAATTTTGGTGAATCATATAATTTTTAATATGCAAATTATATAATGTTATGGTGATTTTTTTGTAAAATTACTCAAATTTCTAATGATTTTATATTGTCTCTAAAATTGTAAAATAATTTTATACTATAAAATTTAGGTAGACCATTTAAAAAAAATGGAAATTGACTAATATTATTTTGGAAAAAAACATGGAAAATTAGCCCACCTACAAATTTTTTTTTTTTGACAGAATTCGGTTGCTATATTATGAGCTGAAAAAAGGAGTCAGGTCTCCATGCATACAATACTTTCTGGATATCATGGATCAGAGGAATTACAAAATGGGTCCCTTCCTTGATCCTTGTTCTAGTAGTTCTGCCTCTGAAACTTCCTATACTACTGTAAATCCTAACATATTGCAAAGACCAAAATTTACAGCTACACAACACAATTAATCTATTTCAATATCACTAATCTGCCTAGCCGTGGAATCTTTCGGATTTGGATCTGGATCCATCTGCTTCGCACTGGAGAAGTCTCAGCTACTGTAACTCGAGCAAACTTAATGGTTGGCCGATTCTTTTGAACACTAAACCAGATACAACGAGGTAAGATGAGGAGGATGGGAGCATTGAGATGCCGATGCTCACGCGGACAGCTTTGCTTAACACATTGAAGAGCTCTATTCTCTGGAGTATAAGTAGAATTAACCTGTGCGCTTCGAGGGCGGGAAGATGTCAAACTGAGCATCATGGGGCTATTGCAGATCCGCATAGTGGACAGATACAAATCCCTCGCAGTATGAGAGGCCGATCTGAAAGGACGATTCTCACCTGAAGGCTTGTGGTTTCCCATGCGTTGAGGCGATTTCCTGATTGCAAATCTGAGCAAATTCCTACCTACTTTACCTATTCTGTCGCCAGCACGGATGGCTTGATTTATCTCCCTGATTCTGTCAGCTGGAAAGCTCCTGTTATTGACTAGATATGAAAGGATCATGGTAATGGTTGGAATGACACGCTGGAATTACAGCTAAGGCTGCCTATGGGTCTTTCGCATGCTCTGCTGGCATGTTTATCTGCTTCTTTGTTCAAACTGCGAGGATGTGATAATAATTAACCTCTTCCATTGTCGCGTGAAGAATTTGATTTTGTTGATTTATCTGTTGGAGGAGGATATTTGGTGTACTCTGTCGGTGTGTCATAAGCTGAATGATTATTGAGGAATCCCCGAATACCACTGCCTTCTTTATCCCAAGTTTAATTAATTGGGTGAGACCCTGAAACAGGGCTAGTCCTTCAGCTCTATTGTTGGAGTTTTCCCCTAGTCCCCACTCATAATGAAGGATGTAGTCTCCGTTTGCATTGCAGATAAGGCCCCTTGCACCGGCCAGACCTGGATTCGACTTAGATGCGCCATCAAAGAATAAGCATAATTTATTGCAGTTGCTCAGCCAGTTAGAGAATTCCTCCTCTTTTAATCTCATTTTCCATGCACTTTTTGCTTCTTGTGCCTTTGCCCCCCTCCTGCTGGTTTCCTGAGTGCTGGATATGTTCTCCAGAACGTAGTTGAGAAGGTTTCTCTCCTCAATACTGTAATTGGTTGCATCTATTTTGCCGCTGGTGTGGTTTGTAACTGATTCTAGAGCCAACATTTTGGCTTTGTGGCAAATTTTCCTGGTGTTGAAGTCTTTCTCCTGGAAGACCTTGCCATTTCGTGCTAACCATATGCGCCATAGGAGTGTAAGTGGAATGATGTTCCATACTCTTTGAGCCAGCTTGCTTCTTTTCTCTCTCCAAGGACAGTTCTTCCTCCATTTATAAATCATTTCTGCAATGGTGGTCTGAGGTTCCCAGGGTGTTTCTACCATTGAGGCCATTCTCTTCCAGCATTCACCGGCCACCAGACATTCTATAAATAAATGCTGCATCGTTTCCTCTGACCCACAGCAGTTTGGGCACCTGGATGGACCCATTATGCCTCTTTTTCTTAGATTTTCCATTGTTAGCATTTTCCCTTTCAGAAGAAGCCAAATAAAGAACTTAACCTTGGGGGGCGCTTCTGCTCTCCAGACTATTTTCCAATGATTCCAGGGTTCCAGTTGATAGGTGCTGTCACAGAGATATTGATGTCCAGCTTTTACTGTGTATTGTGTTCCAGTTGGATCCCATCGATACCCGTCCATTGTGCCTTCTTGAACCGGAGCTTTGTTGTGGAGGAGCTGTTTCAGGGCATTGAGACTGGTTTCTAATACATTGGGGGGATCCGGAAATTTCCAGCCTATCCAGGCATGAGTGTGGCTGTCCCATTTTGATATTTGGGACAAGTGGAAAAGTCCTTTGTCATTAAGCCAATTTATGACAGGGATTGCCTCTGCCTTTGATCCCATAGGTTGCTGCCCTAGGACTTTGTCTATAGAGAAATTGATACTGTTTCCCCCGCCTGGGACCTTAGAGATATTTTGATTCATAAATGGTATAGCCTTCTTGCAAAGTTGCCAGATTTTTGTGCAGTGTCTGTTAGGAATACTAGACTCCAAAAGCTGCTGCCTTGTACAGTTTAAGTATTTTACCTCCAAAACCTTCTTCCACCACGTTGTAGACCCTGTGATCAATCTCCATACAATTTTTGCTCCAAGAGCCAAGTTTAGAAGCTTTGGGGATCTGATGCCCAGTCCTCCTTTTTCCTGAGATTGGATTATATTCTTCCAGCTTACTAGATTAAATTTATTTTTATCCGTTTTCCCTCCTTGCCAAAGAAAGTGTCTGAGTACTCTTTCCGTTTTTTGATGGAAAACAGCTGAAGCTTGATATAAAGAGAAACGGTATATGGGAAGAGAAGCAATACCTGATTTTAGGAGGACTAGACTTCCTGCTGGGTTCAACCACATTGTGCCCCATTGCTGCACTTTTCTCGTTATTTTGTCAAGGATTTCATTCCAGGTATCAGCTTTCAAGGGTCCCAAGTTTACTGGCATTCCTAAATAGGAGAAGTGGTTCCAGATTAGTCTGCAGGAAACTCCAAATATATTTGCAATACTGTGAATGGTATGATTTGCTGTGTTCCAACCATAAATACAACTTTTTATCTGGTTGATTTTCTCTCCTGAATAATCCATGAATTGGTCCAATATCTTCTTGAATCGCCTTGCTATTGTAATGGATGCTCCTCCTATCAGCAGAGTGTCATCTGCAAACTGCGAATGATTGATGTTCTTTGTTCCATGTTCGATCTTGATGCCAGTGATTAATCCTACTCTCCGGTTATAGTCCAAGGCTTGACTGAATGATTCAACCATGAGGATGAACAGATAAGGAGAAAGGGGGCAACCTTGTCTGAGACCACGGGATGATTGGAAGGCTGCACATGGTCTCCCATTGATCAAAGGGGAGATCCAAGGTCCGGTTATGCAAGATGCGATCATAGAGGTGAAGGAGAGATCAAACCCCATTTTATGAAGGACAACAAATAGATAGGAGTGTCTTACTCTATCGAAAGCATTTGCAAGATCCAGCTTTAGAACAAATCCTTTTTCTTTCCTGGTTGAACTCAAGTGGATGGCCTCTTGTACAAGGAGAATAGAATCAGTAATGTGCCTGTTAGGGAGAAAGCCCCCTTGATTTTCAGAGATCAAGGAGGGAAGGAGGGGTTTTATCCTGGCTGCTAATATTTTTGAGATAATTTTGTAGGTTGAGTTGCATAAAGAAATTGGCCGGAATCTCGAGAAGGAGGAAGGGCGATTTTCTTTTGGTATCAGAGCAAGATACGTGGAGTTGGTGAATCCCCCCATTTTACCTTTTTTCATCATCCAACAAATCATCTTTAAGAGATCTTTTTTTATCATAGACCAGTATTCCCGATAGAAGCAAATGGGAAATCCATCTGGTCTTGGTGCTTTGTCAGGATGCAAACTCCAAATAGTTGTTTTGATTTCCTCTTCTTCTACTTCTTTGTTAAGATTGCTGTTCATTTCTTGTGTGATCCCTTTAGGCAGATACTGAAGCATGTTTGAGTAATCTTCTGTGCCTTTGTCTTCAGTCAGAAGTTTACAAAAATGCCTGGTGGCTGCTTCCTTTATAGATTCCTGGGTATTATATCGGTTCCCTTCATTGTCCATTATTGTGCTCACTGTGTTTCTAAGCTTTCTCACAGTGGCTTGCTTATGAAAATAAGCTGTGTTTTTATCTCCTTCCTGCAACCAAAGTTGCCTTGATTTCAATCTCCACTTTATTTCTTCATCCCTAAGGATTTGGTTTAGCTGCGAATATAATTTACCTTCTTGTTCTTTATTCTGCTGAGATAGCCCTTGCCTTTCGATTCTCTGTTGCACATCCTCTAGAGCTTGCTTGATTTTCTTTTTATTCAATTCGGGCTCTTGATAGTTGTTCCTTGCCCAGTTCTTTAAAGCCTGCCTTACTCTTTTAAGTTTTGTCTCCCAGATATAACTTGGAGACCCTTCAACATGATGGATCCATGTCGTTTGCACCACTTCTTTTGCAGCTGGTATCCGGTTCCATATTGAGCTATATTTGAAGGGTATGGGCCCTAGAGGGCAGTGGCTTTGGAGAGTTAGAGTTATCGGATAGTGATCAGAAGCCGACATATTGAGGATATTTGAATAGCCTGTTGAGAAAGTGGAAAGGTATGCTATGCTGATAAGGAATCTATTGAGTCGTTCCATGATGTTGCTGGCACCAATTCTTCTATTACTCTAGGTATACCTACGGTTTTTGGGCCTGACATCAACTAGATCATGATCCTGTATTATGGTCTCTAAGCGACTTCTGGAAGGATCAGGAGTGAAATTACCTCCTCTTTTTTCATTTGCATGCAGCACTAGATTAAAATCTCCTGCTACAATGAGATTGGTATTCTGGTCCATTTCTATGTTTGCTTTCAGAGTGTCCCAGCATATCTCTTTTTCTCTATACTGATTTGGAGCATACACATTATACACCATTACTGATTGGCCTCCGGTTCTGCTTTCAAGTGTGGTTCGGATCCAGTTTTGATGAACATTGGTAGAGCTGCACATCCATTTGTTGCTATCCCGTAAGGTTACTATGCCGCCTGAGGCTCCTCTTGCCTCACTTATGCTTCCACGGAAATGTTTCTGCTGACTAATTACTTTATTCATTTCACATTGATCTTGCTTTGTTTCTTGTATAAGCATGATACTTGGGTTCTCGCTGTGGATTAAATCCTTGAGGGCAGCTAGCTTAGAGGGGTGCCCTAATCCCCTGCTGTTCCAAGATAGGATTTTCATCATGAGATACTAGCTGTATGGAGAGGTGCTCGCCTCTCATGGCCTTTATTGCTGTTTTCTTTTTCCAGATGCCCAAGAATAAAGGTCTCTATTGGTCTTTGAGTGCCCAATGCTATGTCTTTTTGTGCGCTTTCGTACCTTTGTTGTTTAGCTGATTTTCTTCCAGGTCCTTGCTTTTTTGGAACATCACTGGGCGCTCCATGATCCTTTGAAGAGCTCCTGGTAATTCTCGAAGAGGGAGGATCAGGTGGGGGCTGCATGGAGGGGGGAGGAGATTGATGAGGAGGGGGATCAATGGAGGGGATGTCAGGTCCCGATTCAGCCTCAGAAAGGACCGCAAAAGGTTGGAAGAAGGAGGGAGAGGCGGATCGGGTATCAGAGAGGGAGGGGAAAAAGGGCGCTGACTGGAGGTTCCAGGGACATCAGAATCCATAGGAGATTTGAGGGGAGGCGATGATTTTTTTCTTTTTAACAGATTCCCAGTGGCCATCTTGCTCATCATCATCTACATTAACAATTTTTGTGCATCTATTTGCAAAGTGTCTGTATTCGTGGCATACCTTGCATTTAAAGGGTATCTACTCGTAGTCCAATTGCTGGATATGGCTCCAATCATCCACTTTCAGCTTGATCGCCTCCGGCAATCCTCGGCCTAGATCGACTTCCACACAGATCCTTGTGCATGCCTGCATGTTGTCTTTGGGTTCACTGCGATCTATATATTTTCCCACCGCATTTCCTATAGCTTTAACTGAATCATCCCCCCAACAGTGAAGAGGGAGATGTGGCAGCCGTACCCAAACTGGAACAACATTCGGGATATCTAGTTCTGGGTCGAAATCCGGGGTCCATTTGTTGAGGTAGAGGCCCCTGGAGTCCATAAAATATGGTCCGTTCTTGAATATTAGATCTTTGTCCTCCTTTGTCTCGAAATGAAATGTAAAATATCCTCTGCCACAGAATCTGATAGATATTTTACCCTGAATCTTGTCCGACCAGTTTCGTTCAATCCACCTTTGCACTGTTCTGAGCGATGGCCAAAGTCCTGTAAATTGCCCAATTAATCCTTTCTCTGCTAGGGAAAGGGCTGCCATGCATGGGATAGCAGGCGGCAGTTGAACCTCCTGTAGTATATCAAGTTTCTTTACAAACTTTGTTGCTGCTGGTCGAGGTCGCTATGGGGGGAGAGAATTTACCAGGTTGGAAAAGGCCCGTTGCAGATCCGGATCCCCGTGCGGTGGATCCGGAGGATCCATGCTGAAACGCGATCGCAGGCAGTTTCAGGCTCGCGCAGCAGTCTCAGGCTCGCGCAACAGGTTTTTTAAAAAAAAGTGATTAAACTTAACATTTTACTTTACTAATACTAAAATATAAAATTTCATTATTTTTAAACCCAAAATGAATTTAATTGTAATATTTATTAATGATAAAGATTTTATTATTATTATTAAACTTTTGTAATATTTTTAATGATAAAATTAATTATTATTATTATATTTTTAAACTCAGAATGTTTAGGAAAAAATTCAAAATTTATTCTTTCATCATTTAAAAGGATTAATGACAATTTGATTATGTTTAAATAATAATAGTAAGAATAAATTAGTTCACGGGGTCTTTAATAGACTGTGATTGGGTGATTTATTAAGGTACTCTTTGACGTGAAGTTATTGGTTCAATTCCCCGCCCCAACCAGGGTGATATATTGTACATGATAAAAATGTATCGGGTGTTTTATTAAGATACTCTTTGATGTGAAGTCACCAGTTCAATTCCAAAGTGATATATTAAACATGATAAAAATGTGAGTTGTCGTCTAATGAGGCGGAGGAATTGTCCGGATAGTCAAAAGTGGTCCGATTCGGGGCAAAGAAATTTCAAAATTTTTTGTAGAGAGAGTGTTTGAATCGTGTTTTTGATGGTGGAAATGGATTCAACACCATAAAAAAAGTCTAGGACACCTAAAATTTTGAAATTTAACAACTATAACTTGGATTTACAAAAATCCTTGCCGGATTTTCTTTAAATATGACCGGAATTTCCATAACTTTCCGGGCAACTCCTCCGCCTCATTAGACTATGCGAAAATGTAAAACTACCGAAGTTAAAAAAATTAATAAACAAACTTAAAAAATAAATAATTAAGAAATAAAAATAAAAATAATAAAAATAGATGAACCTACATCTATTTATTTACTCATTTACTCATAACGGGAAATAATAAGTATTCTCATTACCCATTGCAATTCGAATAAATTTATTTTATTTTAAAACTCATAATTAAAAAGAAGTTATGAAAAAACAGAAACACCGCTCAAGTTAATTAATTGGACTTCAAGACGTTTAGGCCCTGGAGTCACTCTCAATTCCCGCACCTCATAAAAACAAAAACTAGTCCCCGTATTGTTCCACTGCATTCTGCTCAACTACACTACAGATATCCCTTGAATTTCAAAGCAAAGTTTGGAAACGCCTGCTTAAGGTCTAACAACAATCATTTTTCATGCACCCGGGGACATGCTCCTGGCTGAATTAGGAAATCAGAATAAAGCGCCCAAGAATGAAAATACTGCAATTGGCTTTAGCTATAGCAATATCGACTGGCTTGATCGTAACTTTTATTTACATCGAAGGCCTAACTGCCATTGGTGAATACTAAATTCTGCGTTGTTTTAGATATATCACTCTCCTTTATTTCAGATCTTCGATGCTCAAACTAACAGCACGACAGATCTGTTTGTTTACAGCATTTACAGGGACCTGATGGTTTTGTTTAAGTTGTCTTGCTAGATGGTCAGCCATTCATTTCGGAGGAGGACACAAATGCATTGGAGGCTTTACAGAACAGCTTCAAGCAGTGCGTGGTACTACTCGGCAATCCCTTTCCTAAAACATTAAATAACGCAAAGGTTTTTCATTTGTTTTGTGTTTATTATTATCTTTTTAAACGATGAACGCAATTTATTGCTCACATCTTATACACAATGCGAGCAGTCATAAACATAATGTTCATTATGAAGTTTTATGCTTATAATTATAACACTTCTTGTTGCTGGCAAACTATTTTCAACTGGGGCTATTAGCTATTTTCTGGGATTTGGTCTCCAAGACACCCACAAAGGGTTCAACCAGATTTGGTCAAGCAGAGCTCCCCGCGATGATGCTGCCCGGGATCTATTTTTTTTGTGTATTTGTATGCGCCTGCCTATGATTTGATAATCTATCTAGTGTCCTCTGTTTTGGTGCAACCGTACCAGAATTGAACTCTAAATCGCAAAAAACCCAAACTTCACTTGGCAACTCACTCCAAGGTAATAAAAGATAATGTACGAAATAAACGACTTAGGCTAAAATGGAATAAAGGTTTTGGCTGGATAAAAAATATGATTATTTACTTAAGCCTTTATTTGCTTTCATTTATTTTTTGTGAATTCATAGTTCTCCGTATTCTTATCCTTCTCTGCCTGTTGCTGCTGGCTGGTGATGTATTTTTATTATTAATGTACAATTCACATATTTACATCATTATTTGGCCCTCAAACTTTCACCATATACATATGTACATTGTTAATTGGGGATCAAAACTAGGGTATTACATTTCCCTCCCTGTAACAGATGCATCATCCTTGGTGCAACTCGCCATACATATGCACACACATTTTTCCATCAAAATTTTGTTTACATCAAAATCTCCGAACAGATTTGGGTATGCCTCTTGCATTGCATCTTTTAGATCACATGCTGCCACTTTAGGGTTGTACCTGGTCCACTGGACTTTTACTTGCCTTATGGCTTTGTTTCGGAACACCATAATTTTCCTATGGAAGATGCACAAAGACCCTACAATCATGAAAATGAAGATAGAGGCATGGATGTAAGTGTAAGAGATGAAGAGACAAAGTCTAATGGACATAGAGACAACATAGAGCCATTACAACTGGTAAAAACCATGAGGAGTCTAAATATGGAGGTGTAGAGTTACAGAGTTGATAATGTGAGGTTGTTTAAAGCTTGGAGGAACAAAATCAAATAAATACTTAGCTGCTACAAAGCCTAAACCAGTTGCTGAGGCAAATAAAGAATGAATCTGTCAAGACATGAGGAAGAAGGTGGACCTATGCAACCCCTGGAGCTTCTCTAGTGGCATAAAATGTAGATACAAGAATAGTATATACAAAACCGAGCTTGGAAAGAATAACATATTCACATTGATCATCCTTTAGGTTGACTTTATAATCTTTAAATAAATGTCAAGTATTTTGAACTTAGATAAATAATTGCCAATGCAAGATAAGATAAGATAAGATAATTTTATTAATGTCCAATAGATGACCATAATAGATCAACGGGATTGTCGGTTACAATGATTACATCATGCCAAGCCGGTGGACCAAACAGTCCCCTTTAACATTTCTTTTAAAAAGCAGAAAATACATCTATAATCTAAGTAAATGTAAATGTAGAAGCTAGAAGCTCTTGGCTTCGAAAGAAAGCATTGCGATGAAGCAGAGAAGGAGAAGAAGAAGAAAAAAAAGGGGGGAAGGAGTGTCCTGCCCAGTTCCTACTTACTCTTAACATCCGAGGTCGAGAGAAGAAAACTGAGAGAAGCTTGTCAAAGTCTACTGTCCTGTGGGCATACTGGGCTGTCGTTGCTATTTTCTGGAGGTTCTAGGGCGCCTCCCAGGGGTGGATCCAATCCTGGAGTGCTGGTGCAGTCTGGTGGGTCGGCCCCCTCGGGACCGCACTGATCTGGTCTTAGTGTCTGTGGGTCGGCCAATGGTTCTTTTGGTGCCCCGCGCTGATGGTATTGCCCTAAAGAAGTTCGTGATCTTTTGCGTGGTGTTCGATCTGGTAGGCGCTGAAGAAAACAGGCCCGAAATCTGAAGGCCTCCTGTATATAAAGTGCAAGGCATCTCTGATCAACATATCTGAGGAAGCTGGTCAAAGTCTGAGAAGACCTGAAGAGACAATGGAAATGACCTCGAATCTCGTAGTAAGCAGGGGATCCGAAGATGAAGTGTGTCTCTGTCTCTTCCTCCTGTAAGTGAGAAATCATTAGGACTTAAGTCATGATCTGATTTTCAGGTTTATGATATCTAATCACATTAGATTCACCAAATATCTTTTTCAACTTTTACCGAGTGTCATCCAGGTCATCAATTCCTTGAATATGAAATTGTAAATAAGGAGAAATGGACATTTCAATTAATCCACTCGCTTTGTCATTCTTATTATCCCATTTGACTTTCTTATTAACATTAGTGGGGGCTTTTTCTTTTCCCAAGGTAATCTGGTACAATCTTTTACTTCTTTAGTACATTCTCTATGTGGCATTTCCATGAGAAACAGTTGGTACCAGTAAGCAAAAGTTCTTTTGGAGTGGCCATATTGAAATATGCTAATAATATGGATTCAAAGGTTGAAATTGATTGTTTGGATGGAAGGCTCTTGAAAAAATAGGTTGTTTAAAAAGTGACACTAAAAACATACTTCAGTTGTGAAAGTTATGCTCTTTCAAAAAAAAGACATTAATGGTAACAAAGAGCAACGTGGTAGGTAGAAGTCGGCCCATGTGTGTTGGAGATTTGTAGCTTGGGAGGTACTCCAAACCCTAGGCTTGTGGAGGAGTTGGCACACAAGTGTGGCTTGTGGGTGTGGAACCCAAGCATGTGGGATTTGCACCCAAGCTTGTGGGTGTGAATCCATGAGGGGTTTTGGACATGTGATGATTTGAGGTGATAGAGGATCTCGAGAGTAACCGGGAGCATAAAAAATCACTCAAATCTGAGGTCTAGAACTTGAGATATGAATTTTTGAAGTTAATGTGTGGGTTTGTTTAAGGTTGGCTAGGCATTTAGAGACCTTGTGACAAGTTGTCAAGCCCACACATGTGAATTGGTGGAGCCCTTATATTGTCTATAAATATAAGTTGGAGGAGAGTCATTTAACACATCCAAGAAGCATCGTTCATAGTCTACACATCAAGGAAGCTAGCTCGAGTGCAGGCAAGGTGAGTGCAGGAACGTTCGGCCCTCGGGTGCAGGTACGCGCAAGTGCAGGAATGCGAGTTCAGGAACGCTCGAGTGCAGGAACACGCGAGTGCAGGAATGCACGGGTGTAGGAACACGCAAGTGTAGGAATGCGAGTGCAGGCAGTGCAAGTGAGGGTTGAGCGTGTCGTAGACTGCACCAGGGTGACACAAAAGCCGCACAGGGCTAGGTATGTATTGTATTGATGTGTTAAGGTTGAATTGATGCTAGTGGATGATGTCTTTTGGGAGGACAGTTTGGAAGTCTGATAGCAACCATGTGGAAGGGTTTCATAGGTGTTGGATACCCTAACTAAGAGCAGATGCTACAACAGACTTGGTAGCTCGTGGACTGTTGGAGGGCAACATTAGAGTAGACCAAGTGTGGATAGTGATTGGGCATTTATGGGCTGCTGGAGGACAGCGTGATAGTGCCCAAGTTGGAGCCCAATGTGAAACACTTTAATGGACAAAAGTAGTTGCTAGAGTGGCAGTGGTTGTGCTCAAGGGTTGACGAACCAAAGGAGCAGTTGAGTAGCCCTAGACTTGTGTGTGGAGAAGGACTTCTACAACAGATGATGGGCAGTCCTCCCGTGTTCACAATGGGAGATGGACATCTTGCAGTGATAGGTGGCAACCCTTCGTGCCCTATGTTAGTCTTCGTTGGAGCAACGCAGGAAGACCATAGTGGGCTGAAGTCCCTGAGTAGTTGAGGAGTAGCAGTGGGCAGATCGAGAGTTGTTCACAAGTGCAGTTGTGAACAAATCGACAGGAGTCTCATTCTGTTGTGCCCTTGATGGACTAAGGCACAACTAGTGAGTAGATTGACAATAGAGGTTCAGTGGTTAGATGGATTTGGATTGTTTTTTTTAGACAGAAGCGGTTAAATTTTATTATAGGGCGCCAACGCTGTGGCAATGAGCAATTACAGTATTGTTCTGGCAGATAGCGGAGAGCCTAATTTTCCTCCTGAGATAGAATACAGTTAAGCAGAGATTGAAAATACCCCACTGCAGGAAACTAAACTCCATGCTGTCATGATCGATTGGAGCTAAGGAGAAGGCATCGAATAAAATAGCGCTGAGATTATCGACAAACCCTTAGATGAACGCTGGGAGATGATTGGAGCCAGAGGCGTGAGTTCCCTCCAGAACAGCGATCAAATTCTTCATTAGGCTTTCCAGAATGCCACGAAAGGAGCCCTTCTTTTTATATCCTTTGGGTGCTCTATGGAAAGATAACAGAGCTTTTTGCTTCTGCCAAAAATACAGAAGAAGGTCACTCAGCCTTCCTTCACCTGGTAGCTTACAGCAGAGAACAAACACAGGGCGTGAAGTCAGCAGAAAAAGGTCCGGAGAACACACGACTTAGGGGATATTGCATAAGGAGTCGACCTGGTTAACAGACAGCGATCTTTTACTCCGCAGAACACCTTGATTGGCTTCCATATCTGCCTGGGAATTTAATTTCCTGGGAATATGATAGAAAGAGATCTTGTGGAATTTGGGCAATATAAGTATGATTTTCCTGAGGATGGTTGATAAATGGAGCTGAGAAGGATTCTTATTGGTTTTCAACGCCTGGATAATAATCCTGGAGTCCCCGAAGACTGAAATGGATAGGAAGTTGCCTTTGATCGCTTGAGAGAGACCCTGCCACAGAGCAAGAGCCTCCGCTCTGTTGTTAGATTCCCTGCCTAGTCCCCAAGCAAACCGGATCACATCAGAGCCATCCGGACTCAAGAGAACCCCACCGCCTCCTGCGATACCAGGGTTGCCTTTGGAGGCCCCGTAAAAAAAAAGACAATGTTCATTCAGAGCCGACCTCCACTTAATGAACTCTTGCTCCTCCAGCCTTATTTCCCAATTGGAGTGGACGCTAGTAGAGAGGGTGGCACAGTCTTTTTGGTTAGGGACCAGTCCATTCAACCAGAGTTTCTCTTCTCTGTTCAGAGCTTTTCCAGGCTTTTTGGCAGAGTTGGCTTCCAGAGTTTCTCCCAATAGAGCTTTGACTTTGATGATAACTTTGGACGGATTGCAGCTTTCGTTTCTGAATAGTCTATTGTTCCTTTCCAGCCACAGCTTCCAGCATACGATCTTGGGGATCCACAGCCAACAATTTTTGAGAAGGAGATTTTTGGAAAGACCAAATGGAGATAATTTGCTCCAGGTTTGGAAAAGATTTGGGGTGTTCCTAGGGAGCTCGAATTTATCAGAATTTAGCATAAGGACCCCCTTCCAGACTAATAACGCAAAAGGGCAGGATAAGAACAAATGATCAGCTGTTTCTTCCTCTGACTTGCAAAGATTGCACCATGATGGTCCTTCCATTCCACGCCTGCGGAGATTTTCACGAGTGAGTATACTGTTGTGGGCTAACGTCCAGCAGAAGAAATCAATTTTGGGTAGAGAGGGGGAATCCCAAATAAATTTCCATTGAGCAGGATTTGGAGGAACATTCGGGGTGGCCATAATACTTTTGTAGCCTTCAGATGCAGAATACGAACCTGTGACAGATCCCCACCCTCGTTTGTCCTTTACTGAAGCTTTTAAGGGAGCTTTCCCTTGAAGATTATCCAAAAGAACTGAGGCTGCACCATCCAGCCACTGAGGGACCTCCCCCAGTTGCCAGCTGTCCCAGAGACTATCCTCCGTCCAAGAGGAGATGTCCCAGAGGGTGTTCAGATTGCGAGCTTGGAGCCAGTCTTTGATATTGGTAAGTTCTTCCATCTGACTCAACGGTTGATCACCCAGAATAGGATCATCCCAGATTCTTATTTTTTGCCCATTACCTGGAATCCAATACAGCTTATGACTAAAATGTTCCAAAGCTTTGATGCAGAGTTTAAAAACAGGAGAACCTTTGGAGGTTCGAGGAGGCTGGTCCAAGCATCTAAGGCGCTTCCCATGAAAATATTTTCTCCACAGGACCTTCTTGCTCCAACTTAATTTTCCAGAGACAATGTCCCAGAGCAGCTTGGTTCCCAAAGCCAGATTATGAGCGGCCAGATCGTGGATTTGTAGTCCTCCTTCCATAAATGGCTTTTTAATAGTATCCCATTTAATAAGGTGCAACCTTCTTTCGTTGTTTTTTCCCCCTTCTCACAGAAAGCGCCTTAGAAGAACTTCCATTTTGTTGATGAAGGTTTTAGGGGCCAGGAGGATGGAGTGTTGATATAACGGAAGACTTGAGAGGACAACTTTCATCAGGATGATCTTCCCCGCATTATTCAGCCATGAAGCTCCCCAGGCATGAATTCTGCTTTTAATCTTGTCCAGCAGGGGCATCCAATGGGCAACTTTAGGAGTGGTCCTGAAGATTGGGATCCCCAGGTATTTAAAGGAGTCCCAGGCCCAGGACCCTTCCATATCGAGAATCCTTGCAATATCTGATAATTCCTTAACCGAGCAGTTCCAGCTATAGACTGTGCTTTTTAGAAAGTTGTTCTTGCTGCCCGAGACTTCTCTGTAGATGTCCAGCTCCTTCTTGAAGGATTTAGCAGAGTTTATGCTTGCCCCACCCAGCAATAACGTATCGTCAGCAAATTGGGCATGATTTATGTCTTTGACCTGGTGAACCATGCGGAGTCCAGGAAGGATTTGAGTCTGTTGATTATGGTCCAGTTGAAAGCTGAGAACTGAGGCTTGAATCGCATAAAGAAGCGGGGACAAAGGGCAACCTTGTCTGAGGCCCCTAGAGGCTTGGAAAAAATCTGAAGGACGCCCATTTACCAAAGGCGCAATCCAAGGAGAGGCAATGCAGGCTTTTATCCAGTTAATGATGGCTGAAGAGAAGCCCATTTTCTTCATAACCATAAACAGGAATTCATGCTTTACCCTGTCAAACGCATTTGCCAAGTCAAGCTCAATCACCATACCTTTCTCCTTTCGGTGATAGCTTGAATCAACAGCTTCTTGCACCAGCACTATGTTGTCAAGAATCTTTCTCCCTTTGATGAATCCTCCTTGATTTTCAGGGGTGATGGCCGGTAAGATTTTCTTGAGGCGATTGGCTATAATTTTGGTGATTAGCTTGTAACTAGAGTTACACAACGAGATTGGCCTGAATCTGCTGAAATCAACTGCTCCTTTCTCTTTTGGAATCAAGGCCAGAAACGCTGAATTGATGCCGCCTCCGATCTTTGCACAAGATTGAGATTTCCTAACCATTCTCAGAAGGTCATTTTTGATTATGGCCCAACAGGAAAGATAGAATCTAACAGGAAACCCATCCGGTCCAGGAGCTTTGTCCGGTTCCATACTGTCCAATGCATTTTTAAGCTCATTCATGCTGATCGGAGCAGTCAGCATAGTATTGTTAGGATCTTGAACACATTGGGGGATCAAATTCATCGGATAGACATGGGGATCCATTGGTGGATCATCGGGGGTAGAGTAAAGATCTTTGAAGTGAGAGTGAGCTGCCCGCTTGATTTCTTCGAAATCCTTAACCACTACATTTTGGTGATGAATTTCTTTAACAAATTTGAATTGCTTGCGAGCTTCAACTTGCTTGTGGAAGAAGCTAGTATTTTTGTCCCCATCTTGTAACCAGAGAGCTCTGGATTTCTGCCTCCAGAGTTCTTCTTCTTCCCTACTTGCTTTGTGGAAATCTTTCTGCAGATC
>APFE030387873.1:0-13326 GCA_000404065.3 Pinus taeda
TTGTCTGCCCTCATCGCTCTCTCACTCTCCCTCACTCTCTTTCTCTCTCTCCACCCTCCATCTTTTTTACTATCTCCCTCCCCCTCTCTTCCCTTCACTTTGCTTGCTATCATCACTTGGATCCTTATTTAAGATAGATCTATGTTGGTTCTTACCAATATTTGTATTATATAAATTTCACATCTTTAAATACAAAAGTATTCTAATTTTTTATTTTATTAAAACCTTAATTTAATTTATGTGGGAATAATTTTAGTAGTCGTGAGGATAGAGGGTTTATATATATATATCAAAACTAGTTACAACCCTTTTCCTATTAGCTTCAAATAATAAATGTTATAAAATTAAATTAAATTAAAATATTTTTAGTGTGAAATAAGTTATGATTTTTGGGCAAGTGATATTGATAAGGCATGATATTGGCCAATGGTATTGTAACAAAGGCTATTTACAAGTTAATAATATCCATGGTAAATTGGGGGTGAATATCGATGGTTAAGAATATTGTCATATTGTTATAAAATATTTAGATTGTGGAATAAGATATGATTTTTTAGCATGTGGTACTGATAAGCCATGGTATTAGCCCATGCTATTTTAACAAAATCTATTCACAAGTTCATAATATCAATGAAAAATCGGGGGTGAATATCCATGATTAAGAATCATGTCATATTCTTATAAAATATTTTGATTTTGAAATAAGTTATGTTTTTTAGGGATGTGATATTGATAAGCCATGGTATTAGACTGTGGTATTGTAACAAAGTCTATTACCAAGTTAATAATATCCATGGTAAAGCGAGAACGAATTTCCATGGTTAAGAATATTTTCATTTTGTTATAGAATATTTTGATTTTGAAATAAGTTATGTTTTTAGAGCATGTGGTATTGATAAGCCATAGTATTGGCCCACGGTATTATAACAAATTCAATTTTTTACAACTTAATAATATCCACTATAAAGTGGGGGGTCAATATACATGGTTAATAATCTTGTCATATTGTTATAAGATATTTTGGTTGTGAAATAAGTTATGGATTTTGGGCTTGAGGTATTGATAAGCCATGGTTTTGGTTCATGGTATTGAAACAAAACCTATTCAAAAGTTAATAACAAAATCAAAATATAACAAATTGAATTTTATTATTTTTATTATTAATTGAGCCAACATTTAGAATTTTTCACTCATTCTCATACTTCTGACTTTTATTATTATTATTATTACTATTATTTTTTATCCAAGCCCATATTTAGAATTGTTTACATACTTACATTACACCTACACATCTACTCTATACTATATAAATATTGTATTTATTGTTCTCTAGGGAGGGAGGGAAATTTTAACATTTTTGAAAAAATTCAGCCTTAGTTTTCATGTAGCGAAGCCCTCCTAATTCCAATCTTCATTTACTTTCTAAAACAGGTAGTATATTTTCACTGTTCATAGGTTGGAGAGAAAACTAGTAGATATTTTCACTTTTCACAGGGCCGGAGGGAACACGACATTGAAGCGAGTTTTGAATTAAATTTTCACTTTTCGTAAGGTGGAGGGAGGGAAAACTAGTATCATATTTTCACTTTTGATACAGTGGGAGCGAAAACGAGATTTAGGAGAGTTTTGAATTAACCCCACCATTAGATCTTCAATCCATTAATGGTGCCCAAATAGGTTTCATTTCTAACCTTGTTGCATATACACCACACTTTTAGTTTTCTTCCACACAATGAGGAGTACACATAGCTCAGATATCTAGTTCAAAATTCACTATTTTTTCCATCATTTCTTCTAAGTTTACGAGTAGCATATTTTCACTTTTCATAGGGCAGGAGGGAAAACGAGATTGAATAGAGTTGTGAATTGATGTTTTATGAGTAATAGTCTAATATTGAACCCCACCATTGGATCTTCAATCCATTAATGATGCCTAGATATGTTTCATTTCTAACCTCGCTTCATTTCCACCACACTTTTATTCTTCTTCCACACAAGGAGGACTGGTTCAAAATTCACTATTTTGTTCATCGTTTCTTTTAAGTTTAGAGTAGCATATAGTGTTGTGAATTAAGTTTTTACTAGTAGCAGACTGATATCGAACCCCACCACCATTGGATCTTCAATCCATTAATGGGACCCGAATATGTTTCATTTCTAACTGCATTTACACCCCACTTTTAGTCTTCTTCCACATAGGGAGGATTACACACACCTTAGATCTCTAGTTCAAAATTCACTATTTTTTTCATCCTAGCTTTTAAGTTTATGAGTATCATATTTTCACTTTTCATAGGGTGGGAAGGAAAATGATATTGAAGGGAGTTTTGAGTTAAGTTTTTACCTCTTCAATCCATTAATGGCACCCAGATATGTTTCCTTTCTAACCTTGCTGCATTTCCATCCCACTTTTAGTCTTCTTGCACACAAGAAGGACTCTATCAAAATTCGCTATTTTTTTCATCCTTTCTTTTAAGTTTAAGAGTAGCGTATTTTCACTTTTCATAGGGTGGGAGGGAAAATGAGGGAACATAGGTAAAAGCATATGTATTTTTCCTTATTTTATGGTATGTATCTATAGAGCTGATTTTACTGGGTGTACACTATATGCATCTCAAAATTTCTCTTTAGGAAACTCTATTTTTATTCTTTCCAAGAAAAACTGTTTGAGGAATCCCAATGGATGTTTCCACCCATTCATGGATGGCATCCCTAGTAAACCCATTGGCATTGACTAGTGCACCTCACCCAAGGGATTTGAAACAAGGCACCTTCCAGCACAGAACTAGCCAAATACCCAGTAATATTAACGATATTCGGTTGGGCTAACCCCTTTGGCTCAATAAATCATAATCAACTATACTTTTTTCCATATTAACATATTGATCCTATTTGGAATTTTGCTAAAGTAACCATAACAATCCAAGCATGTTCCTATTTTTATTTTGGTTTTTAATTCCTTTTGTGTTATGGTGATAACTTTATATGACTGTATAGATGTTTATTTTGGTCAGAGTATATGTTGAAAAGTAGATGCTCTCTTACATTCTACCTTGTCTATTATGTATTGATGGAGTTCAGTTTCATTAGTTGTGACCAAAGAACTATGTCAGGCATCTATACAAGTATTCTTGTATCACTATTTATAAACTGAACATTGTCCTTAAAGAAGCAAAGTAAATCCTTAATGCTACATGTTTGTATCTCGGTGAACTTCCAATCCAAATAAATGAGGTGAAATTTAAGTGTTTCCAGAATCCAAATCTCAGGTTTTGTGAATTCACTCATATATGGTCCTCGAAAAGTGAAGTGAAATTTAATTATTTCCAAATCTTAAGTTCTGTGAATTCACTCATTTTCTGTGAATTCACTAATATTTGGTGCTGGAACCTTTTGAGAAATCACAAAAAAAATCTTTTAGTCGCATTCAAATTTTCCAAAAAAAATACTAAATTTCTCCCTGAATAAAATTCTCCCTGAAATCGCTTTGGGATTGAAAATTTTATAAATATTTTTAGGGAAACAACCAAAAATACTTTTTTAAAATTGGAATTTTATAACACTAGGAACTAAACAATCTTCTATTTTCTACTGCAAATTTCTGATAGAGTCTCCCCATAAATAATCAATTAACATAAATGATATATTACGTTGCATAAATATATAACTTAGAAGAATGAAATGAAGAATAAATCTCAACGAGATTGAAATATCCTTAATTGAGTTGAATGAGGGCAGGAATAACTTTGACTAGAGGGTGTTGAAAATGGCATAATTTTGTTCTGGTTGGATAGATTTACAACTAGGAATTAGTAGTTTTCTTGCTTTCATAACTTGGGAATATTTTTGTATCTCAAGTCTTAACCTTATTGAATAGTATTATTTATGCCTTGCAATGTTGAGATATGTTGTGATACAACTTGCGAGTAACCTAAACACTTTGCATGAAAATTTAGTTGTGAATTTTACGTGCAAAATATATAAGTGAAAACATAGATTAATTGTCCCTTGTGTAGAATTTCCTTGAAATTCTACTACTACTTGAATGAATAAATAAGAAACTAATTGTTGCATCAAGACAAAAAATATATCTACCAATTTGTAGTGGAATAGAACAGAAATAAAACACAAACACGCTATAACAAAAAAACATTTCTTTCTAGGGAACCCAACTAGGAAAACCCTTTGCTAGCTATAGAAATTTAAAATAATATCCATATTAGACTTTGAGACACCTTCTTCAAAACCAGGATCATCGATGCTTATTGCTTTCCATATTCATTTTCGTAAGAATTAGGGTTATTTTCCATCAAATCACAATAGCTAGAAAGTGTCTCTTTGATTTTAGAAAGCAGATCATGATCAACTTCATCCAAGAATCCCCTAGAAGGCTCATGTCATGTCCCTATACACTAGTGTAGCTGCTTATTTTTACTAGTACAATCCCCTTATTATATTGTTGTGCCCATGTAGTCCCCATATTGTTATTATTGTGCTGCATAGAAGCCCACTATTGTTATTATTGTGCCCTTACATTATTATTGTTATGTTGGGTTTGGTTATATTATGACCCCTTAGACTCCTATATATAGAAAGGAGGTCTGGTGATTTCTATTGTCCGAGAATTCTTCATTTTTCTAATGTAAAGGAGGTTTCCCACTCAAAGAGGCTGACTTATAAGGTGTTCATCTATATTTTCTATCTTTTTGTGACTTGGTTTCATAACATTTGGTATCAGAGCTTTGGATTCTAGGGTTTCGCTGCTCCAAACAAGTCATCGTGGAATTTTCGCAATAACATTTTTCTGCAATGTTTCAGAAGATAAAAAAAAAACCATATGAGACGAAATCGCGTTGAACCTTAGGTCCAAATTTCAGATCTTGTCTCGCTATATGTTATGATGTATGATTTGTGGAAGTTAATGTTTTGGAAAGCTCCATAATTTCATCTAAAATAGGTCATCATGGATTTTTCGCTATAACACTTTTGCTATGAAGTTTCAGAAGCTACAAAAAAAGAAGAAACCATTTGAGAAGAAATCGGTCTAAACCTCGGTTCCAAATTTAAGATCTTGTGTCACTATACTTTCGAAGATATAATCTGAGGAAGTTAAGGTTTTTGTAGACCCCTGAATTACATTCCAAAAAGGTCACCTTGGGAAAATCATCATAACTTTCGCTCTGAGCATCAGATTGAATTTTCGTAACAACTTGTAGAAAGAGGACAAATTCTAGTTGTTTGGGTAAAATTTTCAGAATCTAAGGTTGAAACAATGACCCAAGGCACATCGTACAAGTTGGCTCTACTAAACTAGTCTATACTCAGGTCATCGTTGGTGATTTGGCATAACCCTTCATTGGTGAATCAAATCTTGATCAGACTTGTGGAGTTAGAAATACTACTCATCGGGTTACCATAGGAAGCAATTTCAAACCTTGGAGATCCAAAATTACAGAGATATATTAGGTTCAATATTGAGCTCCTACCAAGTGAAAAAAAAAGGATCTGAAATTATGGAGTTACAGTTGTTTCAAGATCGAGCTCCTAAAATCAAGAAAATGTGATATGAGGAAGTTTGATGGGAAGGATCAAGTAAATTCAATACTACAGATGGAGCAATATTTTGATCCACTGTTACAAAAGGTATGTATTGCATCTTCATATTTAGAACCAGATCAATTTTCATGGTATAAAGGGCTTTGTTCTCGTAAACAACTTGTTACATGGTCAATTTTGATGGAGGAAATGGTAGCACATTATGAGGATAGAAAGAGAAACACCTTGTTTAGAGAAACACCACAACAATTGGAAGAAACAAGAGGAAAAGTGCGTTCTTACAAAGTGGAAAGAAAAATTATGACCACAAGGAAGTCTATCCCTCATAACTATAAATATGGAATTGTTGATTCCCCTAGACTTCCACAACCTATAAGGGTTACACCACAACAATTGGAAGAAAAAAAGAGAAAAAAGGCTTTTTTACAATTGTGATAACAAATACATTAATGGTCACAAGAGTGCTGAGAAGAAATTATTTTATCTTGATTGTGGAGAGGAGGAAGAAAAGGATCAAGAAACGTCAAAATAAGAGTATATAATCCAGGAACCAACCCCAGAGAAAAAAGAAATGAATCCGACCATATCTTGTAAAACATTGGAAAGAATTACTACTCCTCTAAACCCTAAGAGACAGGGACATATCAAGAAGAAAAAGGTTCAAGAAGTGAAAGATCACATCAAGAAAGATGAAATGAATCTGACCATATCTTGTGATGCAATGGCTAGAATTACCATTCCTCAAACTATCAAGATAGAAGAACATATCAAGAAGAAAAATGTTCAAGAAGCGAAACATCACATAGAGCATCAAGAAATGAATCTAACCATATCTTGTAATGCATTGGAAGAAATTACCACTCCTCAAACTCTCAAGATAGAAGGACATATGAAGAAGAAAAAGGTTCAAGCAGTGAAAGATCACATCGAGCATCAAAAACAAGTTCTCCAAATTTTAAACGATAACACCACTTTGGTGCAAAATCAAATGAAACAACAAGAAAATCAACATCGCAATGAAAAATGTTTTGGTGTAGGTGATTGGGTATTTTTATGATTACATCTCAAGCAAGCTATTAATGATAAGGAAACATTGGAAATACTACATCCACTTATGAAAAGGAAACCTTACCTAATGGGAAGACACTTCAAGGTCAAAATGTATCATGATAGTCTTAAATACTTTTTAGAAAAAATATTATCTTTACAAGAACAAAAAAAATGGGTTACAAATATGTTGGGTTATGACTTTGAAATCATCTACAAAAAAGGGAAGCAAAATGGTGTTGCATATGCACTCTCAAGAAAGGATGAGGATGTTGAAACATTGTTTTGTTCTATTTCTATTATCCAACCAGATTGGATAAATGAAGCAGGGGATGAATGGAAGAAGGATGAAGAAGTGTGGCCAATAATTCAAAATTTGCAAAAGATCCTAGTTCAAAAAATATTTCTACAACTTGACGAGGAAGGAAAAATCATATTAGAACCTGGAGCAATCACAGAAAAAAGAACCCAACAGCTACGAAATCGATCAATTTCGGAGTATCTCACTAATTGGAAGAACTTACCCATTTAGTATTCCACATGGGAGGATGAGAAGTTTAAATAGAAGCATCAAGAACTGCTCAAGTGTTGAGGACAACACTTTATGAAGGAGGGGGGCATCTAGGTCCCTAAACTACTAGTGTAATCCCTTATTCTTATTAGTACAACCCCCTTATTATATTGTTGTTCCCATGTAGTCCCCGTATTGTTATTATTGTTCCCCATAGAATCCCACAACAAATATTTCGTCCTTACATTATTATTATTATGTCGGCTCTGATTATATTATGACCCCCTAGGGTCCTATATATAGAAAGGAGGTTTTACCATTTGTATAATCTAGGAATTGTTAATTTGTATAATGTAAAGGAGGTTTCCCCCTTGAAGAGGCTGATTTATAAGGCATTCATCTATCTTATCTATCTTTTTATGAGCTGGTTTCATAACCACTCATCAGTAGCAAGAAGCAAGGTAATTTCTATTTTATTTCATCACATTCATCCAACATAATCACTAATTTGTCTTCATTTCTTTTACACTGATTTTCAATGTTATATTCAAAAGGTAACTTAGTATGATATAATCCTTAGATAACTAAGCTCAGACTTATTGTTGGTTAAGTTATGTTGTTTGAAGTTTATTGAGTTTGATTTTTATCATGAAACTACTAGAAGCGTACTAGAATGGGTGAGTTGACTATATTGATAACAATGTTATGGTTTGATCTAGTCCTTGAAAGGAACTTATTGTGCATGGTCAAAATTTCACATTCCTTTCATATTTTTAACTTCACATATAACAAATATCTTTATGTTATAGCATCTAGCTAGATATATATACAGTAACTGCCACTCAGAAGTTGGATGCCATCATTTTTTACCTTGATCTTACTTAACTTACCTTTATTTGAGTTGAAAATGTCATTAGATATCATTATATCATCTATTGTAGGGCATTAATCCAATTTACCTTTGTTTCAGTTAAAAATGTAATTAGATCTTGCTATATCATCTTTTGTAGAGAATGAATCCAATTTTTCATAGTCCATTTGCTTTAGGTATAACAAAGCTACTTTAATTCATTAAACTTACTTTTCATATTCTATATGCTGATTTTGATTCTGTAGGCCACATCTGCATTGGAAAGGGGGCATATTTAATGAAGTGTGGATAGAGAGGGAAGCTTTAGTTATGTCGTTTCAAACTTTCTAATGAATGTAATAAAATTTTAAAAGAATTCTCCATAGAATGTTGTGCTTTAGATTTTTCTTTTGATAATGGATTATTTATGCGATCTCCCCTATCTTACACATAGCCAGAGTCCATACACACATGTATTTTTGGGATATGTCGACAATGGATAGATTTATGCTAACCATTTATCTATAAATTTACACTGTAGAAGATCAATCATTTATAGTTGAATATTTCCTCACCGCTAAAGTAGAGTTGAAGAGTCAAACTCCTATTTTTAAGGCATATACCTCACTTTTAGATCAGTTTGTTGCTCACTGTGTATATACCTTCTATGGGAGGGAAAAGAGTGATCATTAACATTGATTAATCTTTCTACAGACCAAGTAAAGATTCCAAATGTGTATAAATTAGTGGATCCTTGGATAATCCCAAGAGTGGCGCTATCGTAGCAACAAGAAATTCATTTATTTTGACTTCTTTATTAGTGCATTGATAGTATATCGGTTATTCGATACAATACCTCAACAGTGTATGATCAAATTATAGTTAAGCCTGTCATAATATTTTGACTTATCCTCTTTTAGAGGGAAACTAGAGTGATTTTCAAGCTTGTACATCACAATTGTATCATGCAAAGTTTACCTGGGCCAAGTTTTGTGGATCTAAGGAGGAAGATACATGTTGGAATTCAAGAGGAAACAATACTACAAAGTGGGAAAGAGGTTTGACAGTTAACCTATATTTCACATTATGGTTGGAGTCGGTTTGTTGGCAAGATGTTGGATACCCCAACTTCCTTTTTATGACTTAGTGCAGGATTGAATCCTTCGAGATATTCTTCGCTAAAATATCATTAAGTGATGGGTTTTATTAGAAGTGTTGCACATCTATAAAGTTTACTAGAGTTGTTCTTGAGTCTTCAGAGGTGGTTAGCTTTTCAAAGCACACATGTAGAAGAAGAGGAGAAATCATATGCCTGGCTAATTTGAAGTTATCTACCTGTGAATATGGTTTTCCCATTCATAAACCTGAAAACTCACTCTACTTCTTTCTAGTGAAAAACTTTTGGACTTTCCATGAAACATGAGACAATTTGAATCCCATAACTATAAATTTCTTATTTGAATCTATATCCAATAGATTAGAATCTAGACAAGGATAATTCCATTCTTGTTTCAAAAGAACCGGTAATTGAGTTTTACCATGCTATTTAATCTTTTTTGTGTTTATTTGCATCCTTGGTCTATGACATAAAGATGCAACATTCTACCTTGCATTTTCTATACTAACACTCCTAAAAAATAATAAAGTATGCCCAAATCTATCATTTCAAATGATGTATGTAGCTCACCTTTTGGTTTTTCAATTCTCGAAGTTATTAACTATATTGATGAGAACTTCTACAACCGATACAACAACGACAACATATGTTATAGTTTTATATGTCTTTCTCTGAATGTGTTTCGCCCTCAGTAGTGCAACAATACACTATAGTTTCCATTTAGGGGAGAAGTGTAACAGTGGCAACCTTGGCCTCTATGCAGATGGGTTGAATGAACATTAGACTATATATGTTGTTTTGAAGGTGTTTCTCCTTCAATAATACTTCATATTAGTAGATACTTTTGGTCTTCACCTTTAGTAGATGCATGCAGCCTTGGGATACGTGTTGTTGATTATAGTTTTCCTATGAGGTTGTAGCAACAAAGAAAGAATTGCATTGATTTTAGGCATATTTAGTATGATTTTATAGTTTGACTTAGATGCTCAATTTTCTTTAGGAATCTTTATTAGTTCCTTTTTATCCAGAAATTTATCTTTACGAAAATTTCACAGTAGATAAGGATTCTATATTTTTAGCAGGGGACACACGTCCTTGTAGGAGGTACTCTATTCTAGGAAGCTTTTGCTATAGAGGTTAGGTGCTTTATCTGAGAATCCCAAAAGGCACTATTGTAGCAATATGAAATTTTCTTATTTTGAGTTCTTCATTATTGGATTGATAGTATATTGTTTATTCCATACAATACCTCAATATTGTATAACGCCATATTTAGTATGCCTTTATAGTTTGACTTAGATGCTCACTTTTGTTAATTTAGTTGTTTCTCTTAGTTCTGTTTTATGAACAAATTTATGTTTGAGAAAAGTGCACAGTAGAGAAGGGTTCCATATTTGAGTAGGGGACATACTTCTAGGTAGGAGGTATTGTATTCTAGGAACCTTTTTCCATGTAGGTTAGGTGTTTTATCCCAGAATCCCAAGAGGCACTATTGCAATAGTAAGAAATTCATTTATTTTGAGTTATTCACTAGTGCATTTATAGTATATTGTTTATTTCAAGCAATACCTCAATATTGAATGATCAAATTACAGTTAATATTGTTATAATATTTTGACTTACCCTCTTTTCGAGGGATACTAGAGTGTGTGTCAAGCTTGCACGCTACAATTGTATCATGCAGATTTTACCTGACACAAGTTTTGTGGATCTCAGTAGCCAGATACTTGTTGGAATTCAAGAGGGAACAACACTACAATGTGGGAAAGAGCCTTCACATTTAACATGTCTTTCACATTATTGTTGCAGTCAATTTGTTGGCAAGATGCTAGATACCCCAACTTCCTTTTTATGACTAAGTGCAAGATTGAATCCTTTGACATATTCTTCGCTCACTTGTCATTAAGCGATGGATTTACTTAGAAGTGCTTCACATCTATAAAATTTTCCAGAGTTGTTATTGAGTCTTTGGATGTGGTTATCTTTTCAAAGCACACATGTACAAGAAGATAAGAAATAATATGCCTGACTAATTTGAATTTATCTTCCTACGAATAGGGTGTTCCCTTCAATAAACCTGAAAACTCACTGTACTTATTTCTAGTGAACAAATTTGGGACTTTTCATTAATTGTGAGACAATTTGAACCCGATAACAACTAGTTTCTTATTTAAAGTTATACCCACTAGATTACAACCTGCACAAGGAGAATTCCATTCCCATTTCAAAATAACCTACAATTGAATTATGCCATGCTTTTTAATATTTTATGTATTTCTTCGCATCCTTGACCTATGGCATAAAGACGCAACAAGTTACCTTGCATTTTCCATAATAACACTCCTAAAAAATAGCAAAATATGCCCAAATTTTTCATTTCAAATGATCTATGCATCTCACCTTTTGGCTTTTCAATTATCGATGTTTTTACCTATATTGATGAGATAATCAACAACTGAGGCCACATTGACAATATCTATTAGAGTTTTATTCGTGTTGCACTAAAGTTGTTTTTCCTTCAGCAACACTACAATACATTGTAGTTTCCATTCAGTGAGAAGTGTACCCAGTAGTAGCATTGGCCTATATGCAAATGGGTTGAATTCAAAATAATATTTATCTAAGGTGTTTCTTCTTCAATAGTGGATCATCTCAGTAGATCCTTTGAATCTCCACCTTCAACAAATGCATACAACCTTGGGGTACATGCTATATGCTCCAATTTTGTTGTGAGGGTATAGAAATGATGAAAGAATCACATCAATTTTAGGCATCTTATTGTTGTTGTATGAAAGCATGCATGTCTAGCATTTCCCAAACTTATATAGAACCATATTTATTATACTTTTATAGTTTGAATTAGATGCTCACTTTTCTTAATTTAGGTGTTTTTCTTAGTACTATTTTATGCATATATTTATCTTTAAGAAAAGTGCACGGTAGAGAAGGGGTCTATATTTTGAGCAGGCGACACTCTTCTTGGTAGGAGGTAATCTATTTTATGGAGCTCTTTCCATGGATAGTAGGTGCTTTATCCTAGATAAAGTTTCAAGTCCTTGCCTACTTGACAAGGTCCCTACCAGACAGGACACCAGTGGATAGAGTTCCAAGTCCCTAAATTTTCAAAAAACCCACCTGACATTAGCTATCTAGCCTAAAATCCTTTACGTTCCAATAATCTCTTGGCTATGATTTCATAGAGAGATCCCTCTCAGGTTTGGTAGGGGTAGCTACCAGACTAAAATCTTGGTCTGTGGTTACCTTCCTTGATCTCTTCATCAGTCGGGGACATTATGGATGATAACAAAGGGCATGACAACTAGGGAGTGCCAACATGTTCTAGTGAATGTAATGTTCCGATGTCATGGAAAAATGCAATGCTAGTTCTAAGGTCTTGACTACCAAGGTGTGTTAGGGAATGCTAGGATAGTACGAAGACATGTCAAACAAGCTAAGATGTACAAAGTGCTAAGGCATGCTAAGATGTACAAGGATTCCAAGTCCCTACCTCATCATCTTCCATATGATATCCACTTATAACATTTCATTTGCAGTATTTGGTGCTTTTTATAGTTATAGGTCATTTATAGGTTATAAATTTCTTTAGAGTTTCACTTCTAATTGAGTATTCAACTGAACATATTGATTCTCTTATACATAACTATTTTTCCATCCACCCAATTTTCATAACTTCAATAACCAATAGATACTGACCTACATATTTGATGTTTCTTTGCTTGTTTAGTAAAATATTGATGAGACTTTAATTTGTTGAAAGTTGTATAATTTACAATTTACGATGTTTCAAGGTATAATTGTTGGAAATAATACTGAGAGGGGGGGGGGGGGAATCAGTATTATCACATTAATAAAACTTTTAATTTCCAAACTCTGATTCATATATGCTACTTCCACAACTTCTTATGATTAAGCTAATTGATCTTCAATGAGTGCATTAGAACATTATCAACCATATTATCAGTTAACAGATGCAGTAACATAGAATAGATCATCACACATAAGGCACACACATGAACACCATGATATAAGGTGGAAACCCAATGCGGGAGAAAACCACCTGCTGCAAGTCATCTCAATCTTCTTCTTAATAAGAAAATCCTTTTACAATATTTTGTACTGGTGCAGCCTTATACCAGTACGGGAGCTACAACCCTCTTTGCTCTTGTACTAGCTGATCCATTTACTAGTACGCAAGCTACTACCTGCTACAATGCTCCAAAGATT